>VZRI01005811.1:61141-82185 GCA_013397515.1 Upupa epops | reverse complement strand
GATGATCTTTCAAGGACCCTTCTGATCTCTAAGGATTCTATGTTTCTATGTGAGACCTTCTGGACTTTCCTTCATCACAGCAAGCTGTGACTAGCACCTCTGGAGCTGGAACAGTCTTTGGGACCACCTGTCAGCAAAGCCAACGGAAGGCCAGGGTGAGTCAAACCCCTTAAGTCTTAGCTACTACCTGCTGCTCAATGCTGATGTATGGTGAGTATTTAGTCTAAATTTGAAGAGGGAGATTTGAACTACAGGTCTTTTCCATCCATTTATTTATATCTTTTTGATTATAAATATTTACCTTCATGTGCAGGCCTTTATGAATCCAACTATTTGTCTGTCTGTGTGTCTTTTGTGTTTGTATATGNAGTCCTGTTGCTACCTGATACCCTTGTCATTCTTGAGTCTGTAATTCTGTCACTGTTTCATTACAACATATTTTACCAAATCACTCGCTAATATTTAAGTTGATTAAAGATTAAATACTGCCCAAATTCAAACTGTGTAGCATCACAATATCAATAATTTGTAAATTATTGCTAAATTATAACTGTGTTAAACAGATTCACCTGTGACACCTGGAAAGTTTTACACAGCTTCAGGAGTACATTCTAAAAGAAATAAGCTCAACCGTGGAAACTCTGAAGACAAAGTCAGAAAGCAGGGCAGTGTTAATCAGTGATGATGGGATAAAGCTGAGACCCTGGCTAAGACAGACTGTAAACAGGATGAGGCTGAAGGAGTAGGCAGAGCTGGTTGAGTAGATAAGATGAAATGCTGATGTAACCTAATATGTCAACTTCCTGGATTAACTGAATTTGGAACTTCCAATTAGGGTGAAAGCAAATGATTGGTGGAAGGCATTAGGTGAAGAATATCGTATAGTATATAAACCCAGCTATTTTGTGGAATAAACGGCTTACTGATTCACCCCTATCAGTAGTCCCTGCCTCGTTCAATCCTGACACTCAACCTTTCAGGCATGAATAAAATTGGTATAAAAAATATCACCAGTTTATCAGCAATCTGTGACATTTACTCTGTCCTGAGATTTGAAGAAAAAAAAAGCTATTGTTCAAACAATGCCCAGAAATTTTGTTCCAATTTCAGTTCTGCTCATTTTGATAAAAAAACCTTTCCTTAGCCCTCATTGTGGCAATAGCTCAGCTCCTCGAGATAGGTAATCAGGCTCAGTTTCAGTAACAAAAAGTGCTGGATTTTTATCTTTAATTGAAAGGAGGTAACAATAAATCTCGACAGATTTCAGAGTGCTTATCAGTGACAAACAAAATTATATCTATACTGTTAGTAGGTAACTGGCATGAGGACTGTCAATTTAGTGCTCGCAAGGAGTTCCCCTAGCATTATGTATTCTATAAGCAAGTTTCTTATTTAAAGAGGAATCAGAGAAAGTAAAGCTCATTCCTGAAGGAAAGAAGAAAGGTTTTGCCTTTTGTCTCACAAAGGCTGTTTGAGGAAGATGTCAGCCCGCTGTCTTCTATAATTCCAACTAAATTAAAGTCTAAAGAATCAATCATAGAATCATAGAATTCTCATGGCTGGAAAGGACCTCAAAGATCATGAGGTCCAGCACTCATCCCAACAGCTCCCCAACCCCTTGACCATGGCCTCAAATGCTCTAGCTACTTGCCTTTTAAACACCTCCCGGGATGGTGACTCCACCACCTCCCTGGGCAGCCTGAACCAAGCACCTAAACCAAGCAAGTTTACTCTTTATTTAGGCATTTCTCTCATGCAAATATGTTCTTACTTCACAAATAGTGTCTCTTAGGCACTCAGTTCAATTTGAGCTTTGTTTAATTTTGCTTCTTCTGCTTTTAAGTCCAAAGACAAATAGTCATGTTGTACCCAAACAAGTGCCAAGCTACCCTGAAAAGCTGTGTTCAGAACACCAGTTCAAGCTCACTATACAGTTTATCCTCTGAGAAAAACAATATCTGAAATAGAGAAAGCAGTATGAAAACCACAGTTAGCAGAGCTTTACTTTCTGATTAATCTGATATAAATACGCTTGCAGTTTCCTTCTGTATTTAGCTCCATCAATGTTTTATTACTAGGATTTGTATGGGTGTTATTTGCAAATAAGCCTGTGTCTAAGATTTGATCTCTCTGCCAACCATGCCCATACGGCTGAAAATATTTATCATGCAAAGACTGAGTCTTTAGACTTATGGCTGTGCTAAAAAATTTGTATTTATCTCAAAGTTCTCCCAAATCTCCCTCTGCTGAGAATTTGCAGCAAATACAGATCAGCATATTTTCAGGTTTTAAAAAACTCAGCATGTAGAAGGGCAACGTTGCTTCGCAACGATTAGTAGGAATGCACTGAGCATAATTAACGTGACCTCTGGAGATCATCTAGATCTGCCAGAGTAGGTTCTGAGAGCAGATCACACAAGAACTTGGCCAGGTGGGTTTTGAGTGTCTCCAGAGATGGAGACTCCACAGTCTGTCTGGGCAGTCTGTTCCAATGTTCTGTAAACCTGAGCATGAAGTTAATTGAGCCCTGCTAGTCACAATTTTCCTATGCTGTGTTTAGAAGCAGGTTTTGGTTGATAGATTAGATGAGAGCCTGGAATAGGATGCCCAGGGAGGTGGTTGGGGCCCTGTCCCTGGAGGTGTTTAGGGCCAGGCTGGATGGGGATCTGGCCAGCCTGCTCTAGGGTGGGGTGTCCCTGCCCATAGCAGGGGGGTTGGAACTGGATGATCCTGTGGTCCCTTCCAACCCTGACTGATTCTATAATGTCTTCTAAGGTTTATATAAAGAAAGATCAGTGATGTTTTAATTGTTAGAAATGTCAAAGTAAGTGCCAAAATCACATTGTGCATGGTTCAATTCCCAAGCTGGTTTTTGTTGGTGTTTTCTAACCTTTCTTGCTAAATATTAATGCACATCTCAAGCTTTATTTCAATGACATCTTTCAACATTTCAACACAAGTTCAGCTACTCCTCAGTTATTAAGAGATGCACTAGGTTCATGATCTGCTTCATTGCTCAGCACCACCCTTCCCACTCTGTTCATAAAGAATTCCAGCTGCAGTTAACCTGGAAATTCTATGCAAAACCTTTAAAAGAAGAACAAATAACTTGGTGTCCTGTGGTAGGTTATGATTCTGCTGCTGATTGCTACAGTTCTGGCACAGGGAGATTCGCAGTACACATGTCATGCTAGCACAAGTAGACAATGGCCATGTCCGTTGCAGTGGGTCATTGTGGACAGTTAGAGACAATAAGTGTTCAGAAGAGCTCTCAATGGCTTCTTAGCAGAAGCTCATGAGAAATATTTCTGCTAGCTCTGATAGACTCAGTGTAAAACCGAGATACATTGGCATTGTGAACTGGCACAGGTCTGGGCTTGCCAAGCATAATGCTGCCAAGTCTTTTGTCCCTGGTTCTCCTATTTTTTGGTACCTTTAAACAAACCTTACAGTAACCAAGTCAATGAACACATTGACCTACCCCTTGAGAGGTATCAGAGATTGAGAGACAGAGGCATTGATGTTTTGGTGAGCAGCAGATGAAATGAATGTATAACTGATTTCTAAAACCACACTAGGAAATTGAAACAAGTAAACTGCACAGAGGTGAGAGACTGATGATAATGAAAGCTAAACTGGAGCAAGATGAAGCAGTTTGTCTATCAGTGAGCATTGAACATGCACAGAAATTGGGACAGCAGAGCAAAGTAGCATAAGAGAGTCAGCAATATGGCCAGCAAAGGCAGCTTAGAGCTAATTTCCTGCCTATTCAAACACACAGTAAATGGGTTCTAGCTGCCCATCCAGTACAACAGGGACAGCATCTCTGCGAGGACCAGTGTATCTGTTTATGAGGAATATTTATGTTTTGCTCGTTGGATTGGTAATGAAGGGAATTCTCTCCCTTATTGGCACTGACATTTATGTGAACCACATGAATTAATCAGCTCAATAGCTAAGGATGCAATTAGCTTTTGGACCAAACCCCAGTGAAGTCAACACCACATCCACTGATGTAAATGCCAAAATGCCCATTGATTTCAGTGGTGACAGGTGTTTCTCTTAGCAGGCGTCTCTGTCCTGCAGAGGCATCATGCTAGACTGCCTGCACAGAGGAAAATGTCTCCTTCTGTCCTCCATTCCCTTCATGAGGAAGAATGTGGGAGAACTTAATTCATTCACTTATACTAATAATGGAGAGTACACAGTACAGACTCTACAAAATGAAGCCAGATAATGAAACATCCCATGTGGAGAAGTGAGAAAGGCACCAGTGCTCAGCAGGACCCATGTCTGGTATTCAGCAAGAAATATGATCAACTAAAGGACTCCAAACATTTCTTGAGAAAGCAAGATGAAGCAGGCATCTGATCTGTGAGGAAGTTGCATGATATGGTGGGCTGTGCTAAAACTGGTAATAAGGTACAGAGAAATTACAAAAATAGTGGAGTTCCTGGTCATGATATCCTACAACCTTTTTGCACTGAAGGACAGCATCTCATCACACTCTGAGTTCAGCTGCATCTCTCCTTGTCTACCATAGAAAAAGCAATATGAACATTCATTGATTACATGTTGCTAGATAGCAGTAGAAATGGAGAGTACCTTTGTTTATATCAAACACTATAGAAAAGTGAAGACAAGAAAGAAGGGATATTCTGTAGTTATAAAATATTGGAACTGGCCTCACAGAGTATCCCATGGAGAAGCAAAAAAGCACCCTATCAGAAGGATGGAGCCAGGCTCTTCTCAAGGTCACCTGGTCATAGAACAAGGGGTAATGGGTGCAAGCTGGAACAGAGGAGGTTTAATCTCAATATCAAAAGGAGCTTCTTCCCAGGGTAATGGAGCATTGGAACAGGCTGCCCAGGGGAATGTGGAGTCTCCTTCTCTGGAGACATTCAAGACCCATCTGGATGTGTTCCTGTGTGACTTGGTCTAGGTGATCCTGCTGTGGCAGGGGGATTGGACTAGATGATCTTTCGAGGTCCCTTCCAATCCCTAATGATTCTATGATTCTTTGCCACTAAGGATGTGGATCGCCTCACATTTAATTCACATTTGTCTGATTTGTATTCTGGAATAGATCTTAATGAAATGAAGCTCTTCTGCTCTGTATGAGATCTGAGAAGAGGCTCTGAATGTCCCTGGTGGAGGCTCAAACTACAGAATAATTTTCATTTTCTGTCTCTGACTCTCTAAATATTGTAATAACTTGAGCGAGAATAACAGAGGGATGAACCTCAGAATGCTAATTGTCTTTGGGTGGTCACTGCAGTTGGGCACTTCTTTGGATGTTCATTTAGGAAGTATGAGGCCTGGGTGTTTAAGTCATCGGTTATTAGGTGAGGTGAGAAAAGAAGCTGGCTTCCCCACTAGTGAACTTTGTCTATCTTCAGGGTCTTGAGAGTCTGAAAACCCAAGGTGATACCTCAATATTTTGTGACTTTAGTCTAGAAAAACATTCAAGGGTATTTAAACTGCAAGATGGAACATCCTGCTCAGGATAAACAAACCTCATCCCTGGAGGCGTTTAAGGCCAGGCTGGATGAGGCTCTGGCCAGCCTGATCTAGGGTGGGGTGTCTCTGCCCATGGCAGCGGGGTGGGAACTAAATGATCCTGTGGTTCCTTCTAACCCTGACTGATTCTGTGATTCTGTAACTTCTTCCCAGGGAGGGTGATGGGGCACNTTTGAGGTCCCTTCCCATCCCTAATGATTCTGTGATTCTATTTTTTGTGGAAGCTCTCATTTATGAAGAAGTACACAAAGCCCCATAGATAATATGAAAATATGCCCCTCTGAACACTGCAAAAAGTATCAGTGGAGAACTTTTCCTTAGTCATGCTATTCAAGTACGCACTTCCTCAGAAACTGAGTATATGTATAGCTGTAAAGTGTAGAATTATATAAAGGAGGGGAAAAAAAATCTTCTATCAAATTTTACTGATTTCAAGGATAGAAAGTGGTGAGTTTTAAGGTTCTCAAACATTGAAAGACATCATTTGCCAGTATTCTGGACATTCTTTTCCAGATGAATTTTGGGAACCGTTTGTTTTAAGATGGAAGTTGCAGCCCAGTCTCAAGGTCTCAGTTTCATAAAACAACAGGCAAACCAAGAAGCCCTGAGGCAAATCATATGGTCCAATTCATATGAGATCCTTAAAGCTGAATCAGCCTTAGAGAGGTTTAGTGTTCATCATGTGGTAACTTTTCTTGATATTTTATGTTATTTCTCTAATCTCAGCTCTTCTCGTCCTGGTCGGCTTAGCACTACAGTGTTTCACATCTCTGATTCTACTGAAGAAATATTTGATATGGTGCTGCTGAAGATGGGGTTAATTCAGTCCTCATAAACTACAGAAAGATTTGAGTAGTTACTCTGTTTACACAGTAATTAGAGGTCCTCTCTGTGGTTCCCAGTATGTAAAATTTCTGCTGATTGAGCTTGAGGCAGCTAATGCAAGTACTTTATCTTCTCAATGCTATGTGATTTGAACACCTGGTAGATCCCAGTGCACCACTTAGAATTGCCTGCAGCAGCCTGCTTCTGTCAGAAGCTTGGTTGTCCTGCCAGCAACTGGAATTCCTCTATTCTCCTTCCATCAGCCACAGGATTTCCCTGCTGGATCTTAGCACTCTTCCAGGCAATAACAGAAGAGCAGCAGGAGATCATTTCATTGGCTACTGAGAGGATTTCAGGATGATCCATCACATGTTGTGGACTCTAAACTAAAATGGGGGCTCAATGTAGGAAAAGATTAACCACACATAGCACTTGATGGGAATTACAGCCTTGTCAGTGAGAGTTTAAGACATCTTAATCATCTCTGCTCCATTTTGCATCACATGTGTGTGACAAATACCATCCTTTACAAAATGTATTTCTATTAAGGCTGAGAATACTCTTATCTCCACTTTACTCATGATGGGATAAGTAACACATAGTTGTAATGGATTTTCTGCTGAATGTTTTATATCACTGTCTGAAGAAGTAACAGTGGACTCCACACGATCCCATATGAATCAAAGTGAACACACTTTAGCCCTTTATATACAATTTTACTACAGGTATTCACGCATTTGCTGATTGGAAGCCTTGCCAAAACATGTGCCAAGTGTTCACATTATAACTGGTTCCTCGCTATCTGAGGAATGCACACAAGGTTGTGTTTTTGCTAACAAGCAGCTTAGCATCTTCCTTTTCCCATGAGGACAGAGTTAGTTTCAATTACAGCCATCCCAGAGTAAGTCATGCTAACATCCCATATGGGCTGGCTCACAGGATGCTCATTTTCCTGCAAATACATTCCAACAACTGTCTGCTGAATATTGTGTGTTACAGACAAATCAGGGTGATGCCACTCTGAATTGAAGGAAACGGGATTTTATACAATGAGAAGTCTTAAGATGAGATACCTTCAGGTAGCACACCTCAACCTACACCTCCAAGTCATTGAACAAAATAAGAGGGATTGCATTTTGCTATCTCACCGTGAATGCAAAGTACGGGAACGCTGGACTCAAGAGTAGTGAAACAGACAAGTGCATTACAGGGCTTTTCATTGCTGAAAAGCCATCAACTGGGTCACAGCAGAATTCTTATTAACAGATGGATTAGCATTAAATCAGTATGACCTATTCACATAAAGGAGGATATGCATAATCACTTCATTGATCTGTCTATCTATTTTTTTCTTCTCTGCCTTTGACTGAAACCTGTTAAAAGCACATTGATTGCAATGGCAGTTGATGTTTGCCACCAGTTGGCCAGGCTGACCAGCTCTGCAATGAATTCTAATTAGAAAAAGTGCTAATAGGCTAAAACTAGAACAGGGAGTACTCACTTGCCACTTATGAGTAATGGTCCAAAATGGACTGGCTTGATTTGGGGAGGAACAGATCACATTTCATTAAAACAACAGGAAAAATAACATCACCTAGCAATCATATGGTTCTTACATGCCTGTCTTGCTCTGTTATCTCCTTATCAGGGAAAAACCCCTGAATAATACTTTGCACTATGGCTATGTGGCAGGCTTGCCTCCACAGGGGCAAGTCCTCCATGGGCTTTCTCTAGCCAGCATGGGGGTTTTCCATGGGCTGTGGGTCATCCTAGTGCCTGACCACTCCAGCTTCCTTAGAGCCAATGGTTCCTTTAAGGATAAGTTGCTTGCTCCATGTTCTCAGAACCAATCCCCTGTCCCAGTGTGTTGTCCTTCATGAGCTGCAGACAGGACTCATTTCCTTCATTGCACTCCCCTATGGTTTTGCAGGAATTCTTCTCTGTCAATTCCACAGTCTCACTCTCTCCTCCATCATCACTCTCTCAGGGTAAAATGCTCATATGACCCCACAGTGACCACATGGCTTCTCCCAAAACAAAAGACCAAAAACAAAAGGAAACTTGTCCAGCAGGATTTTTCCTCCTCAAAATAGGTTTACTTGCAGAGCTGCTCATTGGTTCAAACTTCCAGAGGTGGGTGAGTAACTAGAGCTGACAGGAGCTTCTGTCATTAAAGGTTCTACCAGAGTTGTGCTAGTAAACACCCCCCACTTCCCCAGTACAAAAAACTCCCCACCAGGCTCAAACTACAACAGTGTTGATCAGATTTATAAAAAGGAGATCAGATAAAAAACCCAGCTAATTTCCAGAATTTCATGCACCAGTGCAGCACTCCTAGAAGAGGTGTCTAGAGGTTGGAGGTTAGCAAATGTCATTCCAATATTCAAGGAGGGTAACAAGGAGGACCCAGGTAACTATAGACCAGTCAGCCTCACCTCTATCCCAGGAAAGGTGATGGAACAGTTTGTCCTGGCTGCTTTCTCTAGGCACATCAGGGACAAGAGGGTCACTGGGGACAGTCAGTATGGCTTCACCAAGGGGGAGTCATGCTTGACCAACCTGATAGCTTTTAATGAGGGCATAACCAGGTGGACAGATGATGGCAGAGCAATGGATGTGGTCTGCCTTGACTTCAGTAAGGTATTTGACACAGCCTTACATAGCATCCTTGTGGCCAAAGTGAGGCAGTGTGAACTGGATGATGGGCTAGTAAGATGGATGGTGAATTGGCTGCAGGATAGAAGCCAGAGAGTAGTGGTTAATGGGACAAAGTCTAGTTGGAGGCCAGGATCTAGTGGGGTCCCCTATGATTCTATAACTTAAGCACATCCTCACATTGGCTTGCATGTAGCAGTGACCCTGCAATGCTTCTGTAAATCATGCCATCATCCTGACTGAGGGTTTTATATTGCTTGAAGCACATAAACCGAGAGAACTATCACTGTGCTATAAACCCATAGCTTCATATTTAGGAAGAAATCATTGTGTCCTGACAATCCCCCACTGGAAGGTGATTTTAAAAAAAAATACCTCTAATTTTGTATGTACGACAGAAAGTCAGAATAAAGTCAAAAGGTTTAAATCACCGAGTCAAATAAAATTAAAGCCCTTTTAACACTAGTAATTGCAAGTCACAAATGGTTGTTGTCCCTCCCTAGAACCAAAGCATATCTAGCACAGTGCAATGAGATCTGGAGCAGGTATTAAACTGGAGAAGTCAGCTTGGTTTACAGCAAAGGATCTTAGAACACCTCAGCAAACAAAGAGTTCCAGGTGGGGAGAAACTTACTTTGTTTAATGAGGAGAAGATGAAATTACATTTGGTTCTCTCATTCTATTGTACAATAAAAAATAAAAAGTAAAAAAAGAAGCAGCCATGAGCTGAATTTGATTGTCAGTTCATAGCAAATGTAGTTACCCTGGATATATTAACTCATATTAAATCCTATTTTTCACTCATCTTTCCTTTATAACAATAGCAGATGTATTTGCCAGCGGCAAAGCAGCAAGCCTATTTTAACATCAGGCTACGCTAGGTGTGTGCAGTACTGAACAAACTCCTCTTTCAGCTGTTTAGGTTTCTCTGCTGGGACGCACATGTGCCAAGTATGTAAGTCTTATAGATGTGGGAGCTGTAATGGAGCTTAAAACATTTGCACCCTTGCTACTCTAAATCAGAAGGAACTTCTTCCCAGTGAGGGTAATAGAGCACTGAAACAGGCTGCCCAGGGCGGGTTGTGGAGTCTCCTTCTCTAGAGATGTTCCAGACCCACCAGGATGTGTTCCTGTGCGACTTGGTCTAGGTGATCCTGCTGTGGCAGGAGGATTGGACCTTTTGAGGTCCCTTCCGATCCCTAATGATTCTGTGATTCAATGATTCTATGAAAAGATCACGCTATCTATAGGGGTGTGAGATTACACAGATGTTGTTGGAAACATCAGACAATTTTGTACAATTTTGTACAAATCCTGATACCAGTTCCTGTTTGACAACTTTTAACCTGAACAGTTTATCTACTGGTACTCAGATATACATGAAACACACTGTAATTCAAATCCTTATTTCACATTGACTCAGATATGAGTTGCTGTCTGTGCCTACAGGCTGCCTGTCCTATGCCAAAAGGTAACACAACTCCACACTTGATTATTACCTCAGAGATTTGGGGTTGTGCTTTGGTCTTTTTAAATTGGAACAGCGGATAACTCCATTCTCTTTTGTCTTTCTTCTGTAATTCTCTAACAGCTCTACTACCTGAGCATCAAAAAGTGTAATTTAGTCTCTTTCTCTCCCTCTCTTCTCCACTCACACTTGCACACACATAGACTTTAAACTGTTTTATTAAAGCTTATAGCCACCTGTGTTGACAGCTTTGGCAGAAGTGCACTGCTGGCAATCAGTCTGATAAGCAGTGACTTGTGATTGCAGTAGCAGCAGTGACATGTGAAGCCAGTGACAACTGAGATGTCAATAGTGTTGATTGAAGATACACTTTTAAAAGATGCAAATTCTGAAAGAAGTGACAGTTGCTGTGTTGAAAGCAATGGATACCGCACTCTGCTTAGAGCTGGTTAAACAGCAAGATTTCCAGTTCATTGGGAAACCCGGCTTTTTCTGCACTCCCCAGTAAATGTCCTTCAGTTCTTTCAGTGGGTGACAGGGAGTATTTGTCCATTTTTATTGCTAACAGCAGCAGCAAAATGCATGTAAAAATGCATTGAAGCATATTGGGGACAGACACAGTGGTTTGCAAGATATGGTCTCCTTTGGACCCCGTTGGCTGAGCCATCCTCTACAAACTATGCACATGTATAGTGGTTTTAGCCTGAGGGATGGTTCAGTAGTGGGGAGAAGGGGCTGCTAACTGTAAGAAGCTTTGTGAAAGTTTACCTGAGCTCATGTTCAGACCCACCTGTGGCTAAACTGATCCAATCAGCAGCTCTTTGATGAACTATTTAATGTGGGGAGACCTAGTGAGTAGCCTCTAGTTGATTCTCTTGCTGTTTTCTGGCTTGGAGAGCTTCCCCTTTGGGGAATAAAAAAAGATTCCTGCTGTTTCTGAGCTGGGTGAAGAGGGAATATATGCCTGAGCAACCTTTGCCCTTCAGATCATGGCAAGGGAAGGAACTCATGGACTTTGGAGACCTCAGAGATTACTAGAGAAGTGTTCCTGTAAAACCATAGAGGACAGCACATGTGAGCAGAGGGTAGATCCTTAAACAGATTACAGCTACCAGGAAAGGGCTAGGGCTGGAGTGCTCAGACACTGAGGTGACTCAACCCACAGAATACCCCTATACTAATAAGAGTAAACTTTCAAGGACCTGTCTGCAGATAGGATGCCCTATCACCTGGGAGCAACAATTTCTCAGGGACTCTTCTGTGATGGAAAGGAGGAAGCAGAGCTGGGCTTGGGAAGATGTAAGTACTGCGAATCTGTTCCTGGTGATGGTTTTCTCTATTGTTTATGTTGCTTTGTTATAAGTGTGCTTTGTTTTCCTCTAGAATTGAGGTGTCCTTTTTTTTTTGTCTGTGATTCATAAGTGGCAAGTGAGCACTCCCTGTCCTTTGTTGCAGCTTGTTAGCACTTTGCTAGGGAGACTATCTGGAGCTGTCCATGGCCAGCTGGTGCCAACATGAGATAACAAGAACAAAGTACTGAAACTAAATACATGCCTGAGGTGTGTGCTAATTTACCTCAGACAAAACCATTAGTAGTATTTAATCATAAGGTGTCCAAAATACCAAGAAATACTAGAATTATTGTTACTCAGCCTACTATGGTTCTGTATTTCAATACACTTTAGTCTATTTGCTATCTGTACTGCAAGTTTGAGTTAAAATGCTATTGTCTCTGTAGCAGAGCTATGAACAAGTACAATGTTAAATACCAGATCTGAAGTCTACCTGTGTGCATTTCATCCTCTGAGTTACCTCACTTTGTGCATCATTGTTATAGTAAAAGTGCATGAGACTCTCTCATATAAAATGAGAGGGTTAAGGAAATTGGATGGTTAAGGAAAGAGAAGTCCTCACACAGTTGTTCAATGCAAGCTTTAAGGTCTCTAGAAGAAGGCTGAGGTACACAAATTAACTCTGTAATGACTGGTATTTTATGCTGTCAACAAAATAGCATAGTTTTTCCCAAAACAACAGCTAAAATTTAATGAGGGAGGGCATGAAGAAGGAAAAATTTGTCCTTAAGTTCATGAAATCATTCTGCTGTTGTGTAAATGAGATGCTGTACATAGAGTTAATATACTGTGCCTTGTGTGTTGGAGCTGTGTTTGAGTGTTTTAAGCTCATTGACTCATACAAATTCCAACTTTCACTTTAGAAGAATTGTGTATGGGTTGCGATAGTTCATGTTAGAACACATGTTCTGTGGAATAGCTCATCAGTGTTTTCAATGCCAGGAAGCACACGTATGCAATGGGTAGTACTTGCTTGGACACTGACATTGGTGTGGTTGGGGCATCTAGCATTTTCCTGGAATACAAGCAGGCATAGTTCATGAGTTTGCACAAGCCAAGGATGATCCCACATGGGCAGTCTGAGGCAGTTATTGTAGTCTAGATGCTTTAAGCCTAAGAGCATAAACTCAGGCTATCTATGATCTTAGAATTCACCTGCTATGTTCATTGTGACATTAGTTTAAAAGACCCTGAAAAAAATCAAAGGGTTCTCAATTTTCAAGAATATATTTAATTGTTCTACTTATTGGCTCAACAATAGGGTATCTGGAGTAACCACATAACTTGTGATAGGATTTATCTATACAGTTGCTTAGTAGACTTAATATTTTTATGATTATGTGATCACTAAGCAGGTACTTCTGAACATGCAGAGCATCTTTATGGAAATAAAATCCACTACTTAGATAAAAAAAAGTAAGAGTCTTGAATTACCAGTGTGAAGAGCTCTGAATGAGATAACGGCAGGCTTACTGGCAAGAGGTCAAAGGAGCAGAGCTCAGTGCTGAGACACTTTGTGATGCTGTAGCTTAGACTGAAGCATGGTATTAATTTCTAATGATGATCATTTCTCATTAAGAATGACTGTTGGACTTTGGCAGAGTCTGATTCAGACCTATAATCATTTTGTAGTCATCAGATGTTGATAAAAAGCCCTTCTCCCTATAGAATGCATGACACATTTTACTCTTATTTCTAGTAATTATTGAATTTATTAAAAATCCAGTGGTTTTCTTACCATAGTCCAGGCAGCTTTTCTAGTCCATCTGACCTTGAACAGTAGTGCTGCTGCTTAGTTAGGAGAATTTGAAAGCAATTATACCAAAAATAGCAAGCCCATTTCTTTACCCAGTACAAACAAGTATGCCCTGCTGTTCTAATATTTACAAAACACTCCAAGGTGGGAATAGCTGCAAACACAAGGGGAAACCAGTCTGACAGGGGAACTTAGAAGAAGACCAAAATTACATCTATGTTCACAATTGCAAATTGTGAGCAGGGATTAATCCTCAGAAAAAGAATAAATCCAAAGCCCTGAATGTGAAAGCTGTGCAGTGAACAACTTTAACTTTACCATGGACCAAATTTCACCAAAATCAGTGTCAGCATAACTATTGAAGTATTTGGGTCCAAATTTCTTGAAAAGAATAAGCTATAAGAAGACAAGCTTGCACGTTCTGAATAAATTTAAATGTGCCACAGATGATCACATGCACTCACAGTATTACCTGTGCCTATAACATGTATATTAAAATAATCCTGACTCCTTTCCCTTAGATTATTGCTAACATCAGGCATTTTTTATAAGGGATATGTGTGTCAATGAAGCTTAATCCAATATAATGACATTTGTTTCAAAAACATCATCTGCAGCTGGACTCGACTGTATAAACATCCATATGCTGTGTAAATCTATAGCAGGTTCCTTGGGATTTGGAGTAATGCAAGGCACTTCCTTTGTCAGCAAAAAGCACTTTGAGTTTTGTCATTTAATGGAGTCTCACAGGCTAAACAATACACAGTTGTTCTCTCCATTAAACAGGCTTTGAATATCTGGATCCCAAAAGCATAGTGTTTGCTTTCAGTCACAGACAAGAGTCTCAAGATACGGTGCAGGTGTTCTTCAGAAATGCTGGGTAATAGTGTAGACTGTGCCTGGAACTTCCATGCCAAACTTTACCTACCTGAGTGTAGTGCAAGGATCAACAGGTCAGTATCTTCACAACTGTGGAATCACAGAATCACTGGAGTTGGAAGGAACCTTGAGAGACCAAGTCCAACCCCCCCACCAAAGCAGGGTTGTCTAAAGCACATTGAACAAGGGGGCAGCAAGGTGGAATTTGAATGTCTCCAGAGCAGGAGACTCCACAGCCTCTCTGGGCAGCCTGTGCCAGGGCTTTGGAATTTGCACTGTAAAGAAGCCTTTCCTTATTTCTAAAGGAAATTCTTTGTGTTCCAGCTTGTACCCATTACTCCTTGTCCTGTCACTGGGCACAACTGAAAAGCGTCTGGCTCCATCCTCCTTACAGCCACCCTGTGGTTTTTTACAGGTGTGTGTCAGGTCTCCTTTCAGTCTTCTCTTCTGCAGGCTAATCTGTGGCAGCTCTCAACCTTTCCTCATAATCATCATAAGAGAGATGCTCCAGTCCCCAAATAATCTTTATTACTCTCTCTGGTCTCTCTCCAGAAGTTCCCTGTCTGTCTTAAATTGAGGACTGCAGAACTGGATGCTACTCCAGATGTGACTTCACCAGGGCAAAGTATAGGGGGAGGATGACCTCTTTAGACCTACTGGCTACACACTTGTTAATGCACCCCAGAATATCATTTGCCTTGGTGGCAACAAGGGATGTAATCACAATTTTATGGTAGTTACTACAGAAATAATTTCAGTAACATAACCTTAATCTACTCTCAAATTTGCTAGTTGTTTAAATGCTGTATGATTGCAGTATTCTCTGTAAGATTTAATACAACACACTGAAATATGGTACACACTGTGGAAATGGAGCTGCTCTCAACCGCTCTTCTCCCTCATGAAATCCAGAACATGAAGAGCCATGCATTACCTCATCTTTAGATGGAAACCTGAAGGACAAAAGGGATCTATACAAACCATTCTGAAGCTATCACTTGCAGTCTTCTTTTCAAGGTATCTTGTGCCAATCACCTTCTCAAGATATCTTGTGCACTTCCATATCAGGCCCTGATAGAAGGTATGATGACGTGAGTCTAAGATTTATAAGCATGCACAGGCATATAGCTAATGCAGATCAAATGTCCACGAGCATGTTAAAGACAGAGTCTCAAAGACGTGCAGGTAAATATGTGCTGTTACAGGAGATTTCAAAAAGTATGCATATAGAGGACAAGTAGGTGGCTATGGATTTCTTCTACTTGTATGAATTTTATGGACTGATATCTCCTTCATTTCTGATGTTAGAAAGAAAAGCAGAAAGGAGATCCACGGGGCTATTGAACAAATTCAGTTCCAAATGCCTGTACATTCTTTACGTGCTTAGCATCTAAGGAATGTGCAGGCACGAAGCGCAGCCAATATCTTTTAAAAGAAGAGAGCTGGTAGAAAGTTTTCTTGATAAAACACTTCTGAAAATACAGAATTGACTAAATTATGATTTGCAGAAGTGTACCTCTGTCAGTGCAGTCCAATAAAAGTGTCACAGCTTCATTTCCATTGGGTTGAAAGCATTTCACTTTTAGCTCTGGTATAACACTGCTTCCTACATCCTCCTGCACAATTGTAATGTCTCAAGAGAAGGTACTGGTTTCACAGCTGGGGTTCCTATTCAAGCTAGGAGTTTTTCTCATGGGAGGTACTCCCTGCTATGGTAGCCAGCTTCCCCAGATACTCTGAAAGCCGTTACAGGGAATATATCCTTCTGGTTTAAGAAGGAGCACTATAGGGATGTTATGAATACGTTTTGAGGAGGTGACTCAGTGGTTGAGCTATATTTTATGGGTCACCTGAATCGGTATGAAATGCTCTATTTCTCATTGTCATACATGAGGGCAGTCTTTCGAGTGAAAACCTCTGGAGCATTACACATGCTTTAGCATGTCAAACAACTTCTTTTTAAAAAGCCAGGATAAGAGGAAGTTTCCCAAACAATTCAAATGCTTTTTCTGAATTAACTCTTAACATAGGTCCAGAGGAGTTATAAGTCTTTTGACAGACCTCATGTTCCCTTTCCTCTTGCAGTAATGAACTGCTTATGGTGATGAGTAACATTTTGCTAGGTCTTGTGGTGATTTCACTGGCAGGCTTTCTCATGGTCGTGATCATTGTGAAATGTTGGCTAGTGTTACTTTAATCTTCTGCTTGAAAGTTAGCATTTGAAAATGGTATAAGCCTACTCCTGCTTTACCACATTGAGTGTGTTTTATGTCCAGTCTGACAAACCTTTTGCCCTTGTGGAGTTCCAGATTGTGTCTTGATTAAAAGAAATAGCAGTTTTATCCTGAACTATGCACCCAGAAGGGACTGATGCAATGCAAATGAAAATACTTCTTCTCAATCTGGTGATGACTGCAGCAGACCTATAAGTGTCTAGACTATTCATATATTCTCATAAGCAGATTATCCTAACCAGTTTTAAGTCTGTAGCCTCCACCGAGGTTAAATGGGAACAAGAGCAAACATATAGCACCAATATGCAATTATTTACCTGTTATGTCCAGGCAATATCCCTTTCCTTTTAACATCTGTTGAGAACTGTACGTTTAACCCCACTGATGTATTGTCCAGCAGTCAGTCTGTGTCTAGCCTCTGTTCATCATCATTAAAGTAAATCTTCTACCTTCTATATATTATTGCTAATGGAGACTCTAATACATGAATCAGTATTTAGGAAGTTTCTGCAGTGTCGACTTTTCATCCCAATGCATTTTATATGTGGATTTATCTATGATAAATCTATAAAACAAATGCATGCAGAAACACATTTCTGAATTTATCACTTCATTAAGTTAAGCTTCAGTAAGGTTGCGGAGTTAAACCTAATATGAGGGCATGCTATATTGTACAGGCTTTCTAGATTTTTCTAAAAAATGGATATAAATCACAAAAGCATTCCTTGGGGTGTTGGGAAGGTTTATGGATAATTACCAACATGGCTGTTCTCACAAAATTCAGTGTTTAGGATTATTTCTGCATTTTATTTTTTGGCATTAAAAACATTTCAGCATAAGTAAAAATATTGAATAGAAGAAAAAATCTGAGCAGCCCATAAAAAAGAATTGATTTTTACTCTGTGAAGTCATCATATTTACTTAGAATTTCTCATTTCTAAATCTGTCTCTTTCATTACAAAGCGCTATAGAGTTGGTCCCAGCCTGAGAGCTCAATAACCTCCAGAGACCTTCTCACAGGAACAAGAATTGGTGTCCAAATACACAAAGAAAGTCATAAATCCCCATTAGCAACCTAATCTGTACTATAATCCTATAAGAAACTGAGACACCTCCACGTCATTGTCCTTAACTTTAAAAAGCAGTTGCTTGAAGAACTGCTCGAAGCTTTTAGCTTGGAGGTTATCTGCATTTCTAATGCTAGATTTCTTTAAAGAGCAATTAATCATATATTTTTTCCTGTTGGTATGCTGCTGAACACCTGTCATAATATGTAGTTGCATTTTCAAGATCAAGAAGATTAGAACTATTCAAGGATACCCTATTTATCTTTCTGTCCTTGAAGACAAAGTTATCAGAGGTTATGGATGTTTGTGAATTATCAAAAGAAAAATGCCTGTAATGAAAGTTTCTGAAAAGACATGTAATGAGTAAGGAAAGGTAATATCAATTCAAAAGAATAAGGTTCAGGCATGAAAGATGCTGTCGCATTGCATAACAATATTTTGAGTCATATGGTGATAAATAGCGATACGTTCTTGTTGCAACGGACCGATCAGAATGGTGTAGAAATGGAAAGCAGTTCAAGAAAAAACCTGCAGATGTGAAGATTCATCATGTCTCGTTTTAGACAAATTCACACCTCACCTTTCACCATCAACTGATGGTTCTGTGCTTGTCTTGCAGTAGGGTTTTTTTTGAAAAGTAAATGTAAATGTAAACATTTTTAAATCTACTCTATTTAAGAAAACGACTTTTCCTACAACTTGGAAGCAATTGCTACTGTAAGAAATACTTCAGGGGGGGTTTTTTATGTGTTTCTTTTGCATCCTAGACTATTACTTCTGTTTTTAATATTCACTGGAACTTTGGATGATAGTTCAATTTGAGCTGATCTTAGAACAGTTTGTAAAGACGAACATCTTCAAAGGAAAAATTTTAGGACAAACAAATATCAAAAGTTACTTATACAATCATAGAATTGTTTAGGTTGGAAAATAGAGTAATGATAGAGGCCAAGCATTAACCAAACTTTGCCAAGCCCACCACAAAAGTGGGGTCTTGGACACCACATCTACCCATTCAGTGATAGCAATTCAACCCCATCTCTGGGTAGCCTGTTCCAAAGCATAGTGACTCTTACAAGAATTTTCCTAATGTCTGACCTAAACTTCTCCTGGCAGAACTCGAGGTTCTCACTTGTTCTATCACTCATTACTTATGAGAAGAAACTAGCAACTACTTCTTTATAACCTATTTTCAGGTATTCTTAGACAGAAATAAGGTCTCAGCTTCCTTTTTTTTTAACTAAATAGCCCCAGCTTCCTCAGCAACTTCTAATAAGGCTTGTGATCCAGACCCTTCACAAACCATGCTATTTTTCTGTGGGCCCAATCCAGAATCTAATGTCTTTATTGTATTGAGGTGCCCAAGACCAGTTTTGAGGTATGGGCTCACCANATTTAAGGTATGGGCTCACCAGTGCTGAGTACAGGGGTCAACTAATCAACTTCCTACTCCTGATGGCCACACTATTTCTGATACAAGCCAGGATGCCATTGGCTTTTTTGGTCATCTGAGCACACTCCTGGCTCATAGTTAGCTGGTCATCAATCAGGTCTTTTTCTGTCACTCTTTACCAAGCTTTGTGTGGGCTTATTATGGCTCAAATACAGAACCTGGCACTTGGCCTTGTTGAAGCTCTTACAGGTGGCCTTGGCCCATCAATCCAGCCTGTCCAGGTCCCTCAATAGAGCCTCTCTATCCTCAAGCAGATTAAAACTTCTGCCAACTTGGTGTCATTGGCAAGCATGCTGCTGGTGCACTCTGTCTCTGTCTTCTTGTCTCCTTATCTCATAGCATCCAAACTAGAGTTTAGGCCAAGAAGAACTTTCTCACCTTGTGGAGAAAACTCCACTGAAGTATTTAACTGTATTTAATTTAAACTAGTACATGTAAAAATTGTATTTAATTTAACCTAGTAGAGGTAAAATGAGGTATTTTTAAGGGTAGTATTGACATTCCTCAGCAAGCAATTTGTGGTGACAAGTAACTTCAAATCTAGGCAATCCTATTATATTAACATTCCTCTCCTAGCTTCAGCTAATTAAAAACACACACATGTGCTTATTTGTTTGGGGATAAGGTAACCGCTACTCCAGAGCTGTGTGTTTGATATGTATTCTTCCAGAACCACTAGAGCTGGAATACTGAAGTCAGTTGGGTGAGAAAACCTTACACACACACAGGCTAAGAAGAATGCTGAGACCTCTCAGGTTCCTGAGCGCTAACGAAGCTCCAGATGGCTCTGCAGTATGATTTGGATATGAAATGGGGAAAGGAGAACCTGATTTTAAAACAAACAAATAAAATTTTCCTCGGGGACATTTTAATTAGTGTCTTGTGATTCAGAGAGCTCCTTCAAAATATGATTGTTTGCCTGTATTTTTCCCTCTCTATCTTCTCTCTCAGGGCAGTCTTAAAGGAGAACAAGAATGGGAGTAGATGGAGGGAAAGGACTTAAAATTGAAATAATTATGGAAGTAAGTCTTCATCACAATAACTGATTTTCTAGAAGCGTTCTAAAACACTAATAATGTCAATCAGAAAAATACCAATACAGTGCAGTGTTCCTAAGGCAATTTGCTTTGCTTCAGGCATTGCGATGTGAAATGTGATGGCCTGAGTCATGCAGAAGGTGTTCTGACTTCTGATACAAATCCATGGCCTTCAAAAGGAGAATTTTTAAGAATAATTTGGATATGTTGATGCTAACCACCTGTCTCAATGATCTGCAACTGGAAACTACAGTTTGATCACAAATGTTGTCAGCAATGTTGAAAAGGAACACTGACTTGCTGAGTGCACAGAGACAATTCCAAATGTTTTTGTTTGCTAAGCAAAGCAGTCAGCATATAAATGATTTGAGCCCTATCTTTAAATATAAAAAGCTGTGGAAGGTAGTCTGAGCTCTCTTGCCTGATGTATTTTCTGTTCAGTTAAGGACCAAGCACTGAAATTTGCATCAATATCGGTCTTTTTAAGGTACTGCTTTTCTAGTTCACTGAATCATATCTATGAAACTAAAGTTTAAGAATTTGATATGGGAAAAACATCATTATGCTGTGATAATTCATACTAATCATAGGATCATCATGGCTAGAAAGGATCTCCAGGATCAGAAAGTCCAGTCCTCATCCTAATGTCTCCCTAACCCCTAGACCACAGCCTGAAGTGTTCTAGCTACTCCTTTTGTAACACCTCCAGGGATGTTGACTCCACCATGTCCCTGGGCAGCCGGATCCAGTGCCCAACCACTCCCTCAGTAAAAATCTTCTTCCTAAGATCAGATCTTG
>VZRI01005811.1:41676-60886 GCA_013397515.1 Upupa epops | reverse complement strand
ATCCCTAATGATTCTATGACTGTAAACCTCCCCTGACATAACTTGAGGCCACTAGTAAGGTCCACATAGCCAACAATTTTAAAACTCTAAGGTAATTGTGACATTTCTTATGTAGTTTGAGTCTGATTCTGTGTACTAAGGTAAAAGTGAAATTAAAAGTAAAGTTAAAAAGGAATTTCAGGGCTTTGTGTTGGTAAGCTGCCTCGAATTGTTGCAGATAGTGTTTGTATAAAATTTAATTTGCAAGCTATATTGTAAACAGTTACAGTGACTCCTTGATTTCTTATGTGGACTACTGAGGATTTTAGGAATTACCATAGATAAATCTGTTAGTCAGTAACTAGATTCTCTTTATTAACCATCTTTCTGTTGCAACTTTGTGCTGTGTCAAAGACTCCCTAAGTGTTATTTTAATCTATCTGTTTTAAGTGCAGGACACCCAATAAGTGTTGAGTTAAAAATAGTAAGTTAATATCTTTCTTACAACATGACAACTCTATCATGAAAGTCTCAATATTTGTTCAAGATGACCACCAGAGAATTTTCAACCCTCCTCTTGCTTACAGTAAAGCATATGGAGGATGGAGAGAGAAGATCTGGGTTTCTATATTTTAATAATGATGTTAAAGTTGATGCCAGCATAAAAATCATCAGTCAGTGAAGACAAGGAAAGGAAAACTCGTTGCTAAGTAGGATCCCATTCTACAATTTTTTATAGCAGTTAATTTCATAGGAGAGCATCTTAGCTATCAATACCGATAATTTTTCTAGACAATGATTTTACAAACTGTGACATGGGCATTGCTAGCTTGTTGGGTTTTAATGTAATCTGATCAGTTGATCCAAACCAACGTGTTGATGTGCAAAAAGCCCACTTGTTTTCATACATTACTGATCAGTAGTGCTACGGAAGTAAAGCTTTTGCTTTGTCTCCTACAGTGAAAGGTCTTAAGAGCTGCAGAATATAATTTACTAAGACTAAGATGAAGTACCTTTTAAATTTCTCCTCATGATCTAGAGCTAGTGATGAGAAAGAAATATGGAGGCTCCACAATTCTTGAAAATCTATAAAACACTGTGCCAGCTTTAGCATTTATCAATTTTTAACTACTGCTACACGGCTCCGAGCCATCAATTATTTCCAAGCTCAGTGAGAGGCTCAGACCTATACCAGATAAACCAAGAATCAATTTTACTGCCTCATGGCTGGTTTCTAAACATGTTTCTCCTTACCACACTTACAAACAAACAATGCTAGATTGTATTTCTGTTATTACAGGTTTGGCTGGGTTTCCTTCGTACTTCATTTGTCGTTAAAAATTCAGAAAGGGATAGACCTTTTATTTGATGGGATATAGATGCACTGTCCTTTTATTATTCCTTCCTAAAATAACAGAGAAACAAATCTCTTCATTGTCAGACTCAGGAAATGAAAAAGATTTTGGAAACTACTTTTTGTAGTGAAATGTCCTTTGGCTATTTTTTTATCAACACTTCTCTAGTTCTATGCTATAAGGGAAGCATTTGATTGGCATAAAGGGTGCAATGTACTGCTAAGGAACCACGGGAGTTATGAGGGTAATTATCAACACAGTAGACAATATCTATTACTCTCCCCTAATCTAACAGGTCACTCATTCCATCATTAGAGGTTACACAGGTATAGAACCTCTGCATGTAAATGGTTGTCCTGGTTCTAGGACCCCACAAGGCAGTTTCTTTTTAATAAAAAATTACAGAATAAGAGAGTTCAGGCAACTGGAATAAAATACTATAACTTTAATGAGCAAAAATAAGAGGGATAATTGGAGGAAAGAGGGTACAAGAAGAGTAAGAAAATATGTTAAAAAAAAAAAACCAATACAACCAGAGCTGTTGTCTGGAGAGCTGCCAGGCCAGCAGTGGCAGTGAAGTGCCAGGAGAGGGGAGGGGGACCCTGCAGGGCAGGCATGAAGGGGCATGGCCCCAGAGAGAGTGGGGCCAGCTGTAAGGTTGCAGTCCTGGAGTGGAGCTCAGAGGAGAAAACAAAGCCAAAACAGAGTCAGGGCACTCAGGTAGCCAAGGCTGCAAGGGCAAAACACAGAGCCAAAAGGGCAGACGACATCAGAATGGCATCTTGCTTTCCCTTCTCCACTCCTTCTTCCCAGAACCCCTTTCATGCTCCCACCTCATGCACACCATCTGTGTTCCCTTGAAACCTTCTCCCCAGCAACCTCATCATTTGCCTATCGGCACTGCTGCTAAATCGCTCTGGAGGGAAAATAGGATAGGAAATATAATAACTTAAAATATGCTAACCTAACACAATGGAATATAGAAACTTGAAAAAATTGGAGCATGTGAGTCTTTTGCAGCATTTAGCCACTGCTTTTTTCAATACTGAAGTAAACATTTGAAAATTTGCATTTACTAGATACTATTCTTTGTGATACTCCTTCTCCCTACAAAACATTAGGAGCTTATTTTAAATCATATAAATATCAAACTGCATGAAGCCTGCGAAAAGGACAGATCCATTTCAAAGCCAATGAAATGTAAACTCTTCCATATATTTATTTTTCTTCTGAATTCTTTCTGGTTCTGAAGAGCTTGACCTGGCTACTGTCTAAAGGGCAATGATATTTTGACCAGCGGTAAAATCTCAGGAGACCCATGGCGAGGACTATGTACAACTGTCAGAAATATTTTCATTGGAAATGAGTCACAGGTTCAAAGCAATAGTACCCTGAACCCATTTCAAATATAAACTAGGACATGCTCAATTGTTTAAGCCTGTCTTATCAGGAGATTCATTGCCACTACAGGGTCATTATCTGCTCCAGCAAAGGCATAAAGCACATGCTGGTTTGCCTGCGAGTATTCCTTCAGTGCTTACAGTGAGAGGAATTTTGCTTTTACAGTTGTACAAGCTGAGCCATTTCCCTCTCAGTAGTAATTCATGTGTGTATTCTTTCTACTCAGCTTAAACATAAACAATTCCCCTCTGGTCTGACTTATAAAGCTATGTTTTGAGGCTTTGCCATCATATTCCAAAATAAGTTTATTTTGCTGTATAAATTTTTACCTTTAAAACTTTATTAAATAACTAAAATATGGAGATGTAGTAAAGACCTATTTATTTATACTCTTCCCCACATACAAAGAAGCAGTTTAAAGTGCTTTATGCAGTCTGTACCATATTGGATTTCATTAAAATTTAAAGTAAATACTGGTGATTTACAATTTCATACAGAAACCCTTTTTATTTTTTCTCCCAGAGAAACATATAAACACTCTCCTATCAAATTCCACACTATATGAGAAAGTCTTTCAGCACCTTGAAACCTCGCTGTGCCTGTGGCTATGGCTACACTGTAGTTAGGCTGCATCGGACCATACTGCAACCTGAAAGGGGCCACCAAGGACAGAAGTTTCAGTATAAGAAAGGCCAGCTAAGTCTTTTGACTCTAAACTTCATGAGAAGATTTTAGCATTTAGGGAAAAAGAAATCTCTTCTATCAAGAAGCATTATGGTTGGTAGTAAAGCATAGAAAAGTAAGAAATACTGTAGCAGATCTTTTCAATTCAACTTTACATCCCCTCTCTGGTGTGTGTATCCAGTACATACATGCAGTACACATGGACATTGAGTTTCAGTTACATGTTCACCTGATATTTCTTTCACAGGACACAAGTCAGCTCAGGGGATGCAGTATGGTCACTTAATGAGCAGATCTTCTCCACTTTTCATGATTATCATTCTGTTACAGAATTATTACTTTTCTTAAGGACTTTCTGTGTTGGTCAATGAAAACTCAACATGAGCCAGCTTGTGGTCCAGAAGGCCAACGGCATCCTGGCCTGCCTTAAGAGGACCGTGACTAGTAGGTCAAGAGGGGTAATCCTCCCCCACTCTTCTGCTCTCATGAGACCCCATCTGGAGTACTGCATCCAGTTCTGGAGCCCCCAGCACAGGAAGGATATTGAGCTGTTGGAACGTGTCCAGAGGGAGGGCCATGAGGATGAGTGGTGGGCTGGAGCACTTCGCCTACAGGGACAGGCTGAGAGAGTTGGGGCTGTTCAGCCTGGAGAAGAAGAGACTCCAGGGAGATCTTAGAACAGCCTTCTAGTACCTGGAAGCTGGGGAGGGGCTGTTTCCAAGGGCTTGGAGTGGTAGGACCAGGGGGAATAATTTCAAGCTGGAAGAGGGTAAGTTCAGACTGGAAGTCAGGAGAAGATTGTTCACAAGGAAGGTGCTGAGATAGTGGACCAGGTTGCCCAGGGAGGTTGNGAGGAGGTTCCATATAAATATTAGAAGGAACTTCTTCCCAGTGAGGGTAACAGAGCACTGGAACAGGCTGCCCAGGGGGGTTGTGGAATCTCCTTCTCTGGAGATAATCAAGACCTGCCTGGCTGTGTTCCTGTGTGACTTGGTCTAGGTGATCCTGCTGTGGCTGGGGCATTGTACTAGATGATCTTTTGAGGTGCCTTCTGATCCCTAATGATTCTATGAAAGTCAAACTACCACCACAGGTGATTAAGCTCTGTATGTCTGTGTTGGGGCTTTAATGTGAGGTGAACTAAACATTTGTTGTTTTTTCCCATTTTGCCTGCAATTTATAGATGGGTTTTTTGAATGCTCATTTTGTTTTTGCTTCATCCCAGTAAGGTATTAATTAAAATAATTAGTTAATTTTGTCTGGGGATAAACCCTTGACAAGGGAAGACCTTGTCAAAAGAGATGACCCTGTGCTAGGAGAGCTGCAGTGCTGCAGGTTAGACCAAATGTTACTGGCAGTGCTAGTTCCAGAGTGTCTGCCATTGGGCACAGTGCTTAAGGTTTCCAAAACCTTGCTTTTTCTGGTGTTTTATTCATTTTTTTCTTCTAAAATAAAATGATAAATCTTGGCCAGTCTTGACACCATTGGGTTTTTTTTTTTTAGTTGTTTCTAATTAAAAAAAGACTAAAATATGCACAATTTTTTTGTCAGAGACAAAATGGGAAGTTTTTTAATAGCGTTGACCTTTACATTAGCACTCCCAGCTTAGACCCAGCACTAAGAGTCAGGCATGATTTTTCTAAGAAAAATTTCTAAATAAAGAAGAAGAAGGTAGCAAAACAGTGTAAAGTCCTCTGGCAATTTATGTTTTAGTAGAGCCACATCACACTGTGGTAAGGCCCCCCACAAAAATGGTAGCACTGGTCACGTTCTTCTCAGCGCTGTGAGCTCTTTTAAGTTCAGTCACTGAACAATTTCTTGCTTGAAGCTAATATTCATTTTGCAAATAAAAAGAAAGATTTAAGAAATACCCATTCTAGGGGAACTTAGGGAAGCCTTTTGCTCTGCTGGGGGTTTTTGTGCAGTTTGGTTGTTCCCTCTATGGCTTAGCTGTGAGCTACTTTGTCCTCCACATTGCTGCACTGATTGCAGCTGTGATAGGAATGGGAGATTTAATGACATAAAGGCTTAGCAGAGAGAAGAATGGCAGATTCAGGACAAATGAAAATGATACTGGTGAGTTACATTCACCACTCCTTATGAAGCAGTAAAATACTGCTGTCTCAGAGATTTCAATTGTGTCAGAAAACAACTTATTTTTAAAGTTGTATGTTTTTAGTAAAGTCTAGCAAAATTCCTTCAACAATAGTCATACTCACACTAGGGCTGTGCATCCTTTTTTTCCCCACAAAAGACACTATTTTGAGCATAACCCAATCACTGATGATATCCAAAAGAAGAATTTTGGGTAAAATGAAGAGTTTTTTCACAGTGCCTGTTTGCTAAGTGAGGAAAAGTGAAGTTAAAATCAATGATGCTTCCTACTGGCTTGAAAGATAACATGAAGGCAATAAAGCACTGTGTAAAATAGTGCTGTCAACTGAACATGGGGCTCTAATGACTTTTGTTCTTTGTCATATACATCACACATCTTTGGAGTTAGCAAAGCAGAACCAAGGTCCTGAAATACAGAGTTAAAAATCCCCCTGTCCTCTGCAGCTACATCCTTGGAGATGAAAACAAGGAGAAGTAAATTTGGAATAGACATTAAGTGAATTAGACTCAAGGTTACATCTGTAATCCACGACCCACTTCTGTATATTGAACATCATTGGGAACTAGAAGGTAAGAGGGTTATTTATTGGAAATCTTAAGACAAAGAAGTGGAGGCAGAAAAAAACACTATATATACACACAGCTGTTGGAGCAGGTCCAGAGGAGAGGCAGGAAGATGCTCAGAAGGCTGGAGCACATCTCCTGTGAAGATGAGCTGTGGCAGTTGGGGTTGTTCAGCTTGGAAAAGAGAAGGTTCTGGGGGGACCTTATAGCAGCCTTCCCTTACCTGAAGGGGACCTACAGGAGAGCTGGAAAGAGTCTTCTTACAAGGGCTTGTAGTGATAGGATGATGGGTAAACGCAAAGAGGGAAGATTTAGATTAAAAATTAGGAAGAAGTTCCTCATTATTAAGGTGGAGAGATGCTGGAACAAGTTGCCCTAGGAAGGTGTGGATGATCCATCACTGGAAGTGTTGAAGGTCTTGCTGGATGAGACTTTGAGAAACCTGGTTCAATCTGTAGTGAACATTGACAGACAAACATCTTTTTCAAACTGAAATAATCTCTTAGCATGTTTCTTTCCTGCTCAGATTAGCTATGGAAGCTTTTGTAGATAGTAGGGTTAATGCCAACATATCTGTCACAGAATCACAGAATTACAGAGGCTGGAATAGATCATCAAGCCCAACCTATCACCACAATCAGCTAGACCATGGCACTAAGTTCCACATGCGACCTTCAGCACTTCCAGGGAAGGCGACTCCATCAGTTCCCTGGACACTCCATTCTGCTGTCTGATCACCCTTTCTGTGAGGAAGGACTTTCTAATATCCAACTTAACCCTACTCTGTCATAGCTTCAGGCCCTGCCATCTCATCCAGTCACTGGTGGCNCAATCTGTAGTGAACATTGACAGACAAACATCTTTTTCAAACTGAAATAATCTCTTAGCATGTTTCTTTCCTGCTCAGATTAGCTATGGAAGCTTTTGTAGATAGTAGGGTTAATGCCAACATATCTGTCACAGAATCACAGAATTACAGAGGCTGGAATAGATCATCAAGCCCAACCTATCACCACAATCAGCTAGACCATGGCACTAAGTTCCACATGCGATCTTCAGCACTTCCAGGGAAGGCGACTCCATCAGTTCCCTGGACACTCCATTCTGGTGTCTGATCACCCTTTCTGTGAGGAAGGACTTTCTAATATCCAACTTAACCCTACTCTGGCACAGCTTCAGCCCCTGCCCTCTCATCCAGTCACTGGTGGCCTGGGAGAAGAGCCCAACCCCCACCTGCATGCAACTTCCCTTCAGGTAGTTATAAAGAGTGATAAGGTCCCCCCTGAGTCTCTTCTCCAAGCAAAACAACCCCAGCTCCCTCAGCCTCTCCCCATCAGACTTTCCTTCTAGTCCCTTTGCCATTGCTCCTCTGGAGCACCTTAATCTATTTCTTGAAGTGTGGGGTCCAGAACTGCCCCCAGTACTCAATGTGAGGCCTCACTATAGCCTAGTACAGGGGTGAAATTAGATCATACATAATTATGGCTTCTTCATTAAACTGCACCAAAAGCAAAACCGAGTATTAATTCCACATCCACTTCTTTGGCAATTACAAATATTTTCTTTGCAGTAGAAGTGGCAGCATCATTATTTGTACACAGTTTCATGATACTGGAAATATAAGGTGGTAGCATTCTCTCTAGGATTCTTGTTTACTCCTGTATGAAAATTTGGCTAACTTAAAAAAAAAAAGCAGACTGCAAGATGTAGTGTGCACTGAAAACAAGGTAAGAAAACAAGGTAAGCCTAGGAAGGTGGCTGTTTGTTAGTCAACTGTGAAACCACTGCAGTAATATTTCAAGGACCTCAGTTAAAAGTTATATTTTTGGAAAAGTCAGAAATATTGTAGTGTCTACTGCACTAAGGCAGAGCAAGTAAAAATCAAGTCGCCCCACGAATATTAACTCTACCAGGGATAAGGGATATTAACAGCATCAGGTGAGAAAACAGCATCCTTACTGTTATAAACTGAAATTGCAGACAAAACATATATAGCTTTAAAAAGTGCTGCATTCACATTGCATAAGGTCAAAGGCAAGGATAAACATTTTAAGTGCCTCAAAATGCATTCCCATCAGGGTGCAACCTACTTTCCTAGCACTTTATAATGTTTGGTTTGAGAAGAACTGAAGATTACCATAATTTATTTACCTTAGCATAATGGTACTACACCAGAGACAAGTGTCAGTTGTATTTCATGTTTGCCTGTATGAAAATCTTTGCATTACCCGAGTTATCTTTTTAACCTAATCTCTGAAAATTTCATTTTCCAACTTCTAAAAGTTCTGAGAGCTGAACTTGGGTTTGCCAACAATCACGTTATTTACGAAGCAAAACACAGCGTACAAACCTCTGTATGAATGCAAGATCAGATTGCCCTTCTCAGCCATCTTCATCTTTAGAACCATTGCACACACAGCTTACACAAATCCAGCGCAGAGCTGAATTTTAAACACATTTGCTCTTTTGGGAAGGTGAAAAGAGTAAAACTTTGAAAAGTTTTCACTTTACTGTAGCATTCATTCACTGACTCAAGCTCTCCAGAACTACTGCAGTCCGATTTCTTACTGCAGCTCGCTCCTTGCGCATCAATCAAACTAGTAAAACCAGACAAAACTTAGTGATCTGATATTAATCCTTATCTTCCAGAGTATTTAAATAATTTTCAGAACTGCAAAATACAGTATATCCCAGGTAGAGTTTTGCTGTGGTGAAGTTGAGCCCGTGTTTGTGATTTAAGGAGCGAAAAGACATTTAAAATGCTCTACACAGCTAAAAACCAAGACATACAATGCAACGTGCTCTGAATACACCAGTGGAATAATTCCTGTTGGATGATCCAGGAAAGTGAAAAGAAAATAACAAGGAGTTTAGGTGTTTAACCATGAATACTACACAAACTTTTAATATTTCTAATAGATGCAATATTTTACCTCAAATAATATTGAGTAGCTTCACATCCTATGTAAAATCAATATTTTTATAGTAGATAAATAGTCTAAAATTTATAAAATATCTGTCTGAAGCTGCTTGTTCAACCTAACCCTGACTGATTCATAGTACCATGTGGTTGACAGAACCAAAGAGAACATCAGCCTTCAGAGGTGTGGCATGAAGTGAAAATATTTAGGCACAGCAAGATGGTTTCTTCCCTCTTGAGAAACTCTCCTTATGGAAAGCTACTGTTTGTCCTAAATCTCTAGTTATCTGGAATGCTCTTTCTACAGTACAAGCCAGTCAAAACAAAAAATACCCCACAACAACCAGCCCCTGACACAGTATCAGGGGTGTTCTGCAATAATGATGAATCATTTTTATATCACAGCATCACTCACAGATGAATCACGACCGCTACATCAGTTTCAGTCTCCATGCTAATGCACACTAACTCCTATAACTCTTATTTTACACTAGGGCTTCTTCAGATCTGAGCTAGGGATATGGCAGTGCTAGCTGAATTTGTTTTACCCATGCATGGGCACCATCACAGCCATTCACAAGTGTACTACATCTGTGTGTGGTGTAAGGTAAGCAGTCACACTCAATACGCTGTACTTCTAACGTTTTTCTACCCTTCACATTAAAGGAAATGTCACAGATAGATGTAGTTAGGACCTGAACTTCAGAGTTCTCATATCCCACACAGGTATAACAAAGCTGGATAGATTCTCCCTATGTTTTCAGCATTTTAAAAATTCCATTTATTTTAAATGTTACTGAATTTTAGATGGGAAGGGATAAAACATCAACAACAAAACTCCCCTCAAGATTATCCAGTCAAAATAATCATTTGAAAATGTGAATTCACATAAAGCTGGTTTTACCAGTTGCTGGAAGAAATCATTGGCCAAAAATATCACAAAAAATCCAACAGTCTCTTTATTAATTAAATGTCACTAATTTCTGGTGAATGAACCCAGAGATAAAATCCAATCAAATGGAACCTGAGTTTTACCAAACAAATGGAAGTCTTTAATGTAGACAATAGGAATTAGAGTACCTCCACAGTGACATTCAACGTCTAACTTCTTGTCATTCAGCTGGCACCGGTGTTGCTTGAACTCTGCTGAAGTCCTTACGTTGTGCCTTCAGCATTCAGCTGTACTCTAAGGGAAACGGTTTGGTTTGGCTGAGTTCAAGCTCAAAGCCAGAAATTCAGTGGAGCTTTGTTACTGTGGATCACAGAGGGTATACAGAATGGGAATAAAATCAGCCCAAAGTACCAGAAGAGCAACAGTCTAGAAAGTTTTTAAGGATGGGGAAAACCCAGCAGAGCTAAGGAAAGGGGACATAGAGAAAACAGTAGTTCCAGGGATGCACAATGATCTGTTATTCTAACGGTTCTACTTATTATTCTGGGAACACTCCATTCAATGTTCTCCACGGTTATCATGCATATGTTTTGAATTCATTATGAGAAACAATTAGAAGCACATGCTTCCTTTTCTATTCATGAAAAAATGCCAACATTAATTTTATTCTCACAGTCTTTCCAGAGCTCTCTTTGGCTGGACCCTCCCCCTGCAGCTGTATTGGACCCCAGTTCATTTAACCTCTTCCTATTAAGCTCCCCTTTGGTTTTGCAGGTTTTGTAGCTGCTTTTGTAGCAGTCTTTATAGATTTTTCTCTGCACCTCTGGTTGCCCATTAGTCTCTCATGCAGGGATCCTTGCAACTCCAGCACATCATTTATTTCTTCTGCATCTCCAGCTACGTGCATAGGCTCATCACATCTGAGAACAGCCTGAGTTTACAGGGCCAGGGTAGCAATAATGCCAGGGACAGTGAGGTCTATCCCCACGAGAACTGCATCTGAGGATTACCTTGGTAAAATCTTGCCTCAGTTATTTCTCTCTTGTGCTAGGCAGAGATGGCAGCAGTATATATGCCAGCAACAACCCTGCCGCAGTGGAATCAGACTAGATGATCTTTCTAGGTCCCTTCCAATCCCTAATGATTCTGTGATTCTATGATATGGGGTTAGCAGAGTTGTGCCATGAAAATGAGATCAAAATGTACCAGCACTCTTTTCTGTGTGGCAGGAGGACAGCAAGAAGGTGACTGTAAAATACTAACTATAAATAATGAAATATTCAACGATATGACAGAGGCCCAAATTTGTCATTACTATAAATGGCTATGCCATTACTAAATGCTATCTTTATAGACTATGCAATATTTTCAAGAGCCCATTATGATCATGTCATTTAAGTACTTGCACAGCAAGCATTTAGCAAAGCACGGCATGCTTCAGCCTCACAAGTTCCTGTTGATCTCAGAGCTGAAACATGAAATCATAGAATCACATGGCTGGAAAGGACCTCCAGGATCATCAATTCCAGCCCTCATACCTAACCCCAGACCACGGCCTCAAGTGCTGTAGCTACTTGTTTTTTAAACGCCTCCAGGGATGGTGACTCCATCCCCTCCCTGGGCAGCCTGTTCCAGTGCCCAACCACTCTCTCAGGAAAGAACTTCTTCCTAAGATCTAATCTAAACCTCATCTGACTCAGCTTGAGGCCATTTCCTCTTGTCCTGTCATTAGGAATTCCGGAAAAGAGACCAGTACCAGCCTTGCTACAACCTCCTTTTAAGTAGTTGTAGAAAGCATACTGCAAAAGTGAGTATTTAGGTGAGAAAGGCAGGCAACAGTTAGCAGCCTCCACCACAGTTATGTTTACATTTGTTCCGACCAGGCAGAGGTACTTTAAGGAACACAGGTTCCACCACAGTGATTGCTCCACTTGGAAATATCAGGGTCTTTGTTCAGTCAACAAAATCTGTGCCAGTGCATTGATGGGATCATTTCTGAATGGTGCATGTGTGTGCACGTCACTTCAACACTACCTTATATCCCACCTTCATAGCACAAAGCTAGGCTTGGTGGTTGCATCTGTCATACTCTATGCTGTAGTCATGAGGACTGTGTTACCAAAGTGTGAATAGCATGTAGTATCCCTCTCATGGATGATACCTCAGATAAAAAGGAAATGTGAGAAATATTCAAATTCCTACTCTTGAGTCGGGTAGTTAGTTCTTTGAAAAACAAAAGCCAACCTAGAAAAACTATATAAAGCCCCTAGAAAGTGTCTAGTAAAAAAAAACCCCACATCCTTTTAGCTGGTTCATCTGCTTTAAGAGAAGTTTATCACATATTCAGAAAACATATGTACATTCTAGAAATTAGCAGCCAGCATTCTACTATGTAAAGCCCTCATGCCAATGGGAAACTCTGAGCTGATGTCTCTTAATGAATTTAAAACTGCTCTTGGCGTTTGTACAGAGAAAGGAATACCCTGTGTTGTTTGTAGGTTATGATCTTGAAAGTCTCATAAACATGACTAAGGCTGACTATAAGTTATCTGGATTTAACAAAACAACTAGCATTTCAAACAACAGCTAAGCTGTTCTTCCATTTCCACAGGGTGTTTCTGGTGTAAAATAGTAGTGAAAATTGTAAAGAAATATTAGCAGAACAGGGTTTTCACTAGAAATCACTAATTTCAGTGGTAAAAGAAATGAAAATGGTTGTATTCTGTACTGATTTAACTGCTGGGATAAGCCAGAGTTATATGCAATTATGGAAAAATCTTAATTCCAAGGATCATTAACATTAACTTCCATGTTACTGTGTTTTGCTCACAAAGAAATACAGTGATATGGCACTGTCTCAACAGTTGTAATTGTGCCATCTGAGTTCAGGCACTAAAACCAGTGCTGAGCTTCTCCAAGGTTTTACAATTTATATTTATGTTCCTTATTTTCTTTCTTACATGTTTTCCACAGTTCCTTTTGCAGCCACAACAGGAATTTTTCCCCATCTTTCAAAATAAAAACCCAAATGTTTCCATATACCTACATCTCCAGGAATGGATGTTTTAAGAAACGCATCATACAATCATTAGGGATTTGAAGGGACCTCAAGGGATCATCCAATTCAATCTGCCTGCCACAGCAGGATCACCTGGACCAAGTCACACAGGAACACATCCAGGCGGGTCTGCAACATCTCCAGAGAAGGAGGCTCCACACCTCCCCTGGGTAGCCTAGTCTAATGTTCCATTACCCTCACTGTGAAAAAGTTCCTTCTGGTATTTACATGGAACCTCCTCTGTTCCAGCTTGCACCCAGTGCCCCTTGTCCTATCACCAGATGACCTTGAGAAGAGCCTGGCTCCATCCTCCTGACACCCACCCCTCACATATTTATAGACATGAATGAGGTCACCCCTATATATGCTAATATTAGGAAGACAAAACATGCAACAGAGAAAAGGGGTTAGCATTTCTATGTAAGTGAAATGCATGCAGAACAACCTAATTGCACAGCCAAGGATGGTCTAGTTAGCTACTCCCCTACATGGCAAAGTTGACAATATGCTGGTCTGGTCCATATTTATAATTTTTGTAGTTTCAATGCATATGTTATATAGGAACTTTAACTGGGCCAAGCAGATCCATGGTAAAGCTTGTATCACTATCAAGTCTTCGGGAAATACTAGGGGGAAGACGTGTGCAGAAGTGCTCAATTTCTCTCTATTTCAGGGTTGTCTAGATTCATGAACTGAGTAAAAAGAACAAAAACAACACCCTTCTCAGTAGTTTCAGGAAAAATCTTAACTTGAAGCTAGGAAAATCTTCCAGTGGGTTCCAAAATAAGATGGACTTCAGCAAGTGCTGGTATTTTCAAGGCAGGGCTTGCTGCATGTCTCACCACAAATAACAGAGAAGATCCAGAATTACAGCAGAAGTTTTAGTGAGTTATGGATTTCATTGACCCTTCTCAGGCTCATTAGTTCAGCTAACAGCTTCCACTTTTTAAGAGGTTCTGCTGGCAGCAGCAGCATTCAGTGCTGCTCAAAGGAGAGGTACCTGCAGAGACAATGGTTCAGGCTGTCTCTTGGGCTGGAGATCACACTGTACAGCCTGGTTGGGAACGTTCATTTTCATTTTAGTCACATTTCATTATGATTTTGTTTTCACACTCAGGCCAACCTCACACCTCTCTTGCTTGCCTTTTCTACCTCAAAGGAAACTGGAGAATTATTGGTCATATGCTGGTTTTACTCAGATCCCTTTAACCCCTATTCAGGCAGGGTCACATTGCTGTGAGGGAAAGAAGATGCCCTTCATGTTAGCAGCCCTCTGTGAAAGATTTCTCATTTGCTTCTATATTTAGTCATTTTGAGCAGTAATAGAAACTGAAATTTCACTTTCTGGAATGCAGCAGTTTAAACATTTGAAAAGCTTTTGCTGGAGGGTGCTGTTAGTGCTTCTGTGCCTTCTTTTCCCTCTCCCAATCCAGTATCCATTTCTTGATGTACTGCATCATGGATATGAAATATGGTTTTGATGGATATACAGGTGACCAGCAAAATCTCCAGGTTCAGAAATGAAAGCACAATTAGCTTCATAGCTTTATACACACAGGCATTGCACTGGACATGAAATCGGGCTGATTAAAGGTGGGTGCCTTAATAAGGTCACAGTGCAGTGTAAGGTTGAGCTGTTTGGGGAAGACCTGAGGATGTAGTAGAATCACCTACACACTGTTTACCTCAGTAGAAGCTGACCTTAGTGAAAATTAAAACCTTTGCTTTACCATTGTGAAGGGATAAATGTTCTACTGTCTCCAGACAGTAAAAGTGCCTGGGGAATATTTTTCTACAGCTATAGAATCATAGAATGTTCCAGGCTGGAAGGGTCCAGAGTTCACCTAGTTCAACCTCCCTACACAAGCAGGGGCATCTCTACCTAGGTCAGTTTGCTCAGAGCCTCATCAAGCCTGACCTTAAGTGACTCCAGGCATGGGGCCCCCCACTACCACCATGAGCAGCCCATTCCAGCCATCAACCAGCCTCACATTGAGGAACTTTATTCTAATGTTCAGCCTAAATCTCTCCTTGAACTCAGTGCTCCTTGTCCTATCCATACAAACCCTTTGGAATAGACCTTTCCCTGCTTTAAAGTAGTCCCCCTCAGATACTGGAAGGTCAAAAGAAGGTCCCCCTGGAGCCTTTCCTTCTCCAGGCTGAACAGCCCCAGCTTGCTCAGCCTGTCCTCATAGGAGAGATGCTCCATTCCCCTGATCATTTTGATGGCCCTCCTCTGGATGCACTCCAATCTGTGTGCATCCTTCTTGTGCTGGATGCTCCAGAACTGGACACAGTACTCCAGATGAGGTCTGTGCTTGGTCTTTTGGGCTGTGATTGCACACTGGTGACTCTTGTCCAATTTTTCACTCACCAGCACCTCCACATCCCTTTCCACAGGACTGTTGTGCAGTAGTTCCCCTCCCAGCCAGTAGTGATAATACTGGTTACCGCAGCCCAGGTGCAGGACTGTACATTTGGCCTTGTTGAACCCGATAAAGTTCATCTGAGGGCACCTCTCCAATCATTTCTGATTATATTGAACAACACTGATCCTTGTTCTTCTTTGTATATCTGTGACAGAGACAGAGCCCTCTTAACAGTCTTCCTTAAGCNCTCCAGAACTGGACACAGTACTCCAGATGAGGTCTGTGCTTGGTCTTTTGGGCTGTGATTGCACACTGGTGACTCTTGTTCAATTTTTCGCTCACCAGCACCTCCACATCCCTTTCCACAGGACTGTTGTGCAGTAGTTCCCCTCCCAGCCAGTAGTGATAACACTAGTTACTGCAGCCCAGGTGTAAGACTGTTATTTGGCCTTGTTGAACCTGATAAAGTTCATCTGAGGCCACCTCTCCAATCATTTCTGAATATATTGAACAACACTGATCCTTGTTCTTCTTTGTATATCTGTGACAGAGACAGAGCCCTCTTAACAGTCTTCCTTAAGCAATTCATGGAAGCCCTGCATGGGACTTGTAAAGCAGCTACAACATTGCCCATTAAAACAACAATTAAACACAAACATTAGTTCCACATATCTTCTCCGTGTCCATGACCCTAGGTGGCTTGGGGAAAACTAGGTTTCTCCTGAGTGAGAGGTCACTGCAAATATTCTGTATACAAGAACTGTGTGTACTCCTCCCCAGGTAACAGCTTCCAGCTGCCAAGATGCTTGTGGGGCACTGTCGCATGGTCATGTCAGTTTCTGTAATGTAAATAGTCCCAATGCAGTGTTAGCAACTTCCTCCCCCTTTTTCTAGGTGTTTTTAATGCTGAGTGCACTGTAGCCAGTCATGTGTACCCAATTTTCCAGGAAAACCCTAAAAGCTTTATTTTTTGAATAGAAGCTGCAATACCAGACTCTACAAAGGCTTATCTAGAGGAGGGACAAAGATGGTACTAAATGTTAAACTCAGCTTATTCTTTAACATTTAATAGCATGGAGTACATGGACAGGTTTATTAAGCTGATGGCACTCACAAAAGAAGCCAAGGAATGTCTTTGTTATCTGTGTGCAAACGAGAAATGTTTGTGATTTTGCTCACAGTAATCATATCCAAATCTAAATAAGAAACCAAACTGCAACTAAAACGCTTCAAGTTATCTTCAAAATACATGTACACTAGGAGGCTTTCTGACAAATCCTCGATGAGTGTCTGCTTACAGGTAATTACATCCTCTTACGACTGAAGCCTTTCATAGGAAGGTCAATAGGTGTTGTCTCAGTACTAATAAATAAGTCAGTATAGTTCTGTAACAACAGGATACAACTCATGGCTCAGGGGCAGTAACAGCCTCATGTTTGTGGCTTATTTCCTATTAATGGAAGATTATCTAGCTGTTAGAGTTCTACTTAAGTACCTATCTCCATCTTTGTGAATATATCCTCATTTAAGTGTGTTACATCTACATGCATAGACCCGTGCATTTAATAGGGTAGTTATGGTTCATGTAGAAAAAACAGAAACTTGTCAACTCAGCAAATAAATATTAGATAAAAATAAACCAGTGAGTTTTAAAGAGCAATTTAATAGACTTTAAAAATCTGTAAGTACAGAAGAAAGTTGGGAGCCTGTAAGGAAATCCTTAAGGAGAACTCAGGCCTTATCAAGGCTTTTATTTTTTATAACAATTGTGAGTAATTATAGCAGCCTAAACGAAAGCACGACTGAGTGGAAAGATTAAAAACAGGACTTATGTGTTCTATTCAAATGACTCAGTGCATGAAACATGTGAAGTCTGGAAGGGAGCAAATGGGTCTTAATTAATCTATATTCTAACATTCTAGGTGTCCTGCAGTGTGTACTGCTGATAGGAAATCTAGATTATAACTCATGTTAGGCCAGGAGTAGAGAGATGTATGAGTGAGACTGCTACTGTGGTAGGGAATGCTGAATGAAAGCAGATGAAGCTCTCCTTCTCTGGAGATGTTCAAGACCTGCCTGGATATCATATGTTCCTGTGCAACTTGGTCTAGGTGATCCTGCTGTGGCAGGGGCATTGGACTGGATGATCTTTCAAGGTTGTAGGAAGAAGTTCTTTAGCAGGAGAGTGGTTGAACACTGGAACAGGTTGCCCAGGGAGGTTGTTGAGTTCCCATCCCTGGAGATGTTCAAGATGGGGCTTGATGGGACTCTGAGAAGCCTGATCAGGCTGAGGATGTCCCTGCTCACTTTGGAGGTTCCTTCCAACCTGGGCCATTCTATGATTCATAACATTAATAAAGCTAAAAATACAATTACTATACCTATTCCCAGTATCATAGAACAAACTGAAGAGAGAGGCAGACTTCCTTACAAGTAACCTGCAAACATCATGGTGTTGCTACTAGGTAACTGGATAATATATCTATAGCATGAATTCTAGATTAATCTTTATAAAACGGTAATTTCTTGTAAAACCAGTATGGGTTTTCCACATACAAAGATTACATCACCACACACTATGCCTTTCCTTTCTTCTTTTCACAAGTTCCTNTAAAACCAGTATGGGTTTTCCACACACTATGCCTTTGCTTTCTTCTTTTCACAAGTTCCGTATCTGTTATCAGAATTTTGTCTTGAATTTAAAGGCTGTGGTAGAAGGAGCAGCTTCAAAAGCCTCTAAGGACGCTTGAGCAGGCACTCTGCAGCAAGGCTCCCCATGGCCCAAAGACAGCACATGGCAGTGCCCTCGCCACCACTCACATGAGCTCTTGGGATGTATGCAAATTGCAGAATCACAGAATTACTGAGGCCGGAAAAGACCTCTGAGCTCATCCAACCCAGCCTATGACCTGACATTACCACATCAGCTAGAACATGACACTAAGTGCTATGTCCAGTCTTTACTTAAATGTCTCCAGGGATGGGGACTCCACTACTCCCCTGGACAGTCCATTCCAGTATGTAGTCACCCTTCCCATGAAGAAGGGCTTCCTAATATGCAATCTAAACCTCTTGGTGCAGTGTCAGGCCGTGCCCTCTCATCCTATTAATAATTACCTGGGAGAAGAACCTGACTCCCACCTGTCTACAACTTCCCTTCAGGTAGTTATAGAGAGTGATATGGTCCCCCCTGTGTCTCCCCCAAGTTGATCAACCCCAAGGATTAATTGCAAATGACTAGGACTTTGAATAAACTACCTGCTATAGAACTGCCCTCAGGATCTTCCTACTTATTGGGGGAACAAAGCAGGACATTATTGGTCAGAGCTATATTTTAATGTTACTTAGNTTGCCTGGGAGAAGAACCTGACTCCCACCTGTCTACAACTCCCCTTCAGGTAATTATAGAGAGTGATATGGTCCCCCCTGAGCCTTCTCCAAGTTGATCAACCCTAAGGACTAATTGCAAATGACTAGGACTTTTAAATAAACTACCTACTATAGAACTGCCCTCAGGATTTTCCTACTTAACGAGGGAACAAAGCAGGACATTATTGGTGAGAGCTATATTTTAATGTTACTTAGATGCTTCAGGTGGGTGCATTGTGAGGCTGACAAGCATCTAGAGTCCATTAGCCACCAGTTTTTCACCTTTGACCCCACTAAATTTACTACTGGAAATTTACCCTCCAAGATATTTACATGTGAAGGTGTAGACTTACAGAGGGAAATATTAACCTGTTTACCACTGGCAGCAAATTTGAGAGAAGGAAAATATTAATAATGGATATTTATAAAGCATTTGATTGATTAGTTTTATCGTGCCAGAACCAACACACAGTTTACAAATGCTTTTAACATGCCACCAGTAAA
>VZRI01005811.1:12220-40286 GCA_013397515.1 Upupa epops | reverse complement strand
CACAACCCTTCTGGGCAGCCTGTTCCAATGCTCTGTTACTCTCACTGGGAAGAAGTTCCCTCTAATATTGATATGGAACCTCCGATGCTCCAGCTTGCACCCATTGCCCCTTGTTCTATCACCAGATGGCCTTGAGAAGAGCCTGGCTCCATCCTCCTGACACCTACCCCTCACATATTTACAGATATGAATGAGGTCCCCCCTCAGCCTCCTTGTCTCCAAGCTCAAGAGACCCAGCTCCCTCAGCCTTTCCTCATCAGGGAGCTGTTCTACTTCCTTCATCATCTTTGTTGCTCTATGCTGGACACCCTCCAGCAGCTCTCTGCTGTTCTGGAACTGATGGGCCCAGAACTGGACACAGTACTCCAGATGCAGTCTCACTAGTGCGGAGTAGATGGGAGAAGAACCTCTCTCAATCCACTAACCACCCCCTTTCTGATGCATCACAGGATGCTGTCGGCCCTCATAGTCCTCCTGCTGTCCACTAGGACCCCCAGATCCCTTTCTCCTACACTGCTCTCCAACAAGTCAGTCCCCAGCCTATACTGGGACCTGGCTCTGAACTCTATTAAAGTGAAAGTCTGTATTAATTAAAGGAAAAAGCACGAGTCAGGGCACAATTCCAGCACACCAACAGAAGAGACAAATCATAACAGGATTTGTGTCACCACGTAAGAGGCTGCTTATGTGTATACAGGTTAATGACCAAGTGCAAACAGGATTTGTACTTTGAATAATAAAGTACCAGCACAGAAACTTCCTTCCCTTCAGAAAAGGCGACTCTAATGACACCTTGTGCTAACTCAGAAAACACACAGTTCCATGAAAACCTCCACATTAACATGAAGCAAAATTAATAGATGTATGATTACTGGATTTATTACAGAGGGTATAGCATTGAACAGATGGCGATCCCTCTCTAGTCTGATAGTTTCCTTGGCTTTAAGTAACATGCTGTGGCATACAGCTCAGTTAATCTCAGCTGGTATGAGCACACTAGTTGTTACAATGATGGCTCTGGTTTCAAAGGCAACCCTGAGAATTAAAGGTTGGGAAAAGATATGTCAAACATTCTTTGTGTCACTAGAAAAATTCAAACTCTAACACAAGGTGTTTAAAGCACGTTTCCAACTGAAGTTTCCACAAAGAACAAAGCGTAGAGCTTCAGCTAGAGTGTGACTGCAAAGGGCTTGCCAAAAAAGACGGATGAGTTCTCACAGGAGAAATCTGTCTGCAGCCTACATTTCGCATCTCCACTCCCAACCAAAGCTCTACCTAAGCATAATCCTAAAAACAGGAAAGGTATTGAATGTAAAACCAAAGATCTGCCCTACATTAAGAATTCTTCAGGGAACGCCTCCTTCCTTTACCCCTTAGCAGACTCTGTGCAACCCAACACAGGGCACCGCTAAGGTTTGTCTCTCTCTCAAGTCCAGCCCTAATATTAACTAGGTTTAGTTTGAGTGAGAGGCATTTCCTGCTAGAAACTCCCAGTTGGAGCAGGACTGAAAAGGCATTTTCAAGGAAAGAAGTAAGCTGAAATCACTTCTCAGAGAACCTCTTTATTTGCCTTCAGTGTAGAGGCTTTTGTTACCAGTGGAAGGCAAAGGCTGCCAAGAGTTCTCCATTGAAAAAATAATCACTAAGGACAGGGATGAGGGGACTGTGATAAGGCCTAGCCTGAAGCTAGAGATACCGTCTTTCTCTAATTAGGGTTTGGTTTTGCTTAGGATTTGGTTTGAGCAAGAAAGCCTAGAGCACTAGACGGAGTGGACCTGTAAAAAGGAGCTTCCCTAGGGCAGGGATAGGTTGCAAAAAGATTTGCCTCCTGAGGACAGGTAAAGAATGGCAACTAATTGCTATGAACACTCTTTAGGATGTGCTGAAGGAGAATTAGAATCTGCAAAGACACCCAATATGAACTCATATTGAAATGAATAGAGGGTACATAATTAACTGAGCTTGTAGCACTTCATTGTCTTCTCTACTGTTAAATACTAGGATAATTCTTTCCAAGTGTTTCTTCAAGCTTTCGTTTCCATAAACAGTTTTGTTGTGAAAGGTTATTTGGAATTCCTTTCTGGAAAAGAAAAACATGACAACTGATGTTTCCTCATAACAATCTGTAAAAACATTTGCTTCTTTCAGCCTCGGCAGTGTGCACTGCTTATATTGCCAGCGCTTATTAACCTAGGAGGACCTGCTTCATACACACAGCACGACTGGCCAGATGTGGAAACTTACAAAGCCATACAAAGAGGAAAGCTTCAGTGGGGATGTGCACCAAGCAGATAACGTTGTAGAGGATGGAACTTAAAAGTGTCAGGAGCTTGTGCTTAGGAATTTTTTCTGGCTTTTTCTTACTACCAAAATACAAAGAAATTTACTCCTGGCCTGGATAAAATTGCAATGTACGCATTGCTGCTGCTATCTGCAGTGAAGCAGACCCCCCAATAAGTAAAGGTTACAAAGCCGTGAGAAACAAAGGTAACTAACTGTTCTCAAGACTGTAGATCTCCCTCAAAAAAATGTAAAATTGGTATCTGACTTGCATTTTCTGACAGAAAAAAACTAGAGCCAAGAGAAGCACAGTGTCTGTCTTCTGTTGAGGAAAATCTTATGAGTCATACTGGGTAGCAAGAGAAGTGCAGCCCACAGGCCTATAGCTGTGGTACAGCAAGGAAACCAGATTGGCCCAGGAACAATGTGGATAGTTCTGATTCTATTGGGATACCCTGGAAAATTGAATTAAATGCCGGGAGCTGTGCCAGAAAGTCCTCATCATCTGTGCCACACAGATGATCCAGTGTGTAATATATTGTTTGACTGGCTTATGAATCAGCAGATGATTGACAAGGAGAATTGCCAACTGGATAATTATACCAGGCTTTGTAATATTAGCTAAAAGCAGGGGGAAAAAAGGAAGCCTGATAGAAGTAATTAATAACTTTTATCGCTTGTCATGCAGCATCCATTAAGTGCACTGCCAGTATGTATATTATTTTGCTGTAAAGATGCTATAAAGATCAGCATTAACTGCTGCTGTAGAACAGTCATGGTAATTTGTCCTCCACTTAACCTTCTCCTAAACCTTGGTCAAACTGGTTCCGGCTTGATACAAAGCACTACCTATACAGCAGCTCCCAGAGCATTGGTGTGGGAACTGATGTTCTGCTTCACCATGTGACTTGATGTGAGCTACAGACTGAAGCATGGACGCAACAAGATCTGAGTATCTTGAATATCATGAAAATCATGAGCTGGGGATGGTAACTTCTAACTGATTCTTGCACTAAACACCTAGATTTCTTCAAGATTTACTTGCCTGCAGCAGTATTAAGTAAGGAATTGAAGATTTACCAGAGCATTGGACTAGCAGACAATGCCTGCATCTGAAAAATAATCACAGACACCCCAGTCTACTTAAGGATCTATTTAACAGTCTGTGGTCAATGTCGATTCAAGAACCACAGTCCTTATTGTTGAATTGAAATTACATTATATTTATTTTTTAGTAAGACCTTAGAACATTTCTCAAGTGGCAAAGCCTGGCTACAAAAAGCTCTCTAGCATGTGTTAGCAAATTAAATCCAAATCATCTATGTTTTCCTATCCATCATGTCAACATAATTTCTCTACTCCGCCCTAACATTTGCTTTAGGAATATAAGAAACACTTCAATTCAGCTCCAGTTCATGGTAAAGTCATCAATGCCACGTTTTAAAACAGGCATTTTGATTAGTATATTATTATTATTATTATTATTATTATTATTATTATTATTATTATTATTATTATTATTATTATTATTATTATTATTATTATTTAGTAGTAGTAGTACAGTTTGAAATATGCATGCAGTTGTATTTCACAGCCTGCTAAGAACACATTAAAGCTGTTGACCTAGAAGGATGTAAACTGAGCAATGGCTCAACCCTATCTAAATCAGAAATGGAAATGCTGGGCTGCTACGTGTTTTTGTCAATTCACTGAGCTTGGCAAAAGCCTTAATACAACAAAAACATGGATGTAGTCCGATCATCACATGTGAATCATCTCCAGAAAAACAAAGCAAGAGATTTGTAGCTACTGAAAGATGCTGGAATCAGCAAGAATATTGATGCAAACTAAAATTTCATTTTAAATCTTGGTCTTGTGGAAGAAAATCTAACTGTGCTTTCACATTTTATTTCATCTACCTTGACCTAGTACTAAGCTTAAAAGGAATTAAATGATGATCCTATGACTATGTCCAAAAATCATTAACAGAATGAATTCAAAAATTACTCCAGAACACAGGCAGAGGGAACAGGCATCAGGATTCCATGGAGCACTGCACAGTCATGTTTACACGATAAGGACTGAAATTAGCCTCGTTTCATAGGAAAGAATGAAATCTAATTTATAGCCACTGAGACACTTTACCAGTTAGATAAGGCAGGCAGTGTAAAGGATTAACGGGCAAATTATTCTTGTGACAGGGAAACACAAAGCAAGGACTGCAGGAGCAGTAAAGCTGATACTTTCTTGTCAGGTCATCATATCTCAGATGAGAGACAGGATGGAAGGAACATCCAAAGCTTGCTAAGAAAACAGTGTCTTGCTAAGGGGAATATTCTTGTAAACCATATTCTAAGGAAAAAAAGGATTTATTTCTTTATGTATAAAATGATTTCCTAATATAAATTTTACTTCTCGATAGATCTACTCCTTTCACCAGTCATTGCACACAACAGTATAGGCAACATCTTTTTCTTCTCAATATATTAGAAGGAGACTTGTGAGGAATTCAGGTGGATTAATCAAACTAGTACATTTTCTACAGCCCCAGTGTTTGTACCATAGGCCTTGTCCTACACTGTACAAGGTATTGTAGCAATTTCTTTTTAGTGGTTGTAGCATCTCCAGTGTTACCCTCAGAAAGGTAATACTGGAGGAAGACCGGGGGATTCACTGCTCTGATCCTTTCTGTAAGACACAGGAGGTTTGTTGTTAACAATCTGCAGTTATTCAAAGCTGTAGTCAAGAAATAGAATCATTAGGGATCGGAAGGGACCTGGAAAGATCATCTAGTCCAATCCCCCCTGTCACAGCAGAATCACCTAGACCAAGACCACAGGAACAGATCCAGGCAGATCTAATTTATAATAGGTTTTGGATTTTTCATCACATAGTCTTCTTTTATTTTCAGCTACTAAATTTAAAAACAAAACCACAACAAACCACAAAGCCAAACCATGGCATTTTGAAAGTTACTTTCCATTAAATAAAAAAAACAGACATTACCTTTTGTGGCCCATTTCTGAAGGTACAGTGCCTGGTTTCAGTATCACTTATCTCTCTGACAAAGAAGAGAGCTGTTTGTTTTGACATGTTTTGCCTTGTGTTTAACTACAGCAGCCTATTGAAAGGATAAATAGACTTAAATACATAGAGTATGTGATCTGAGTACACCTGAACTACTTTGATTAATACCAAAAGAGTCTTGCATCTGGACAAGAGCAACCTCAGGTTGGGGACTGACTTGCTGGACAGCAGCATAGGAGAAAAGGACTTGGGATCTGCCAGCAGGATGACCAGGACCCAGCAATGGGCCTTTGTGGCCAAGAAAGCCAAGGGAATCCTGGAGTGGATTAGAAGGGGTGTGCTTAGTAGGTCAAGAAAAGTTCTCCCTCTGGGCTGTGCCCTGGTGAGACTGCATCTTGAATACTGTGTCCATTTCTGAGCCCCTCAGTTCAACAAGGACACAGAATTGCTTGAGTCCAGTGCAGTGCCACAGAGATGATGGAGTGGGGCATCTCCCTGATGAGGAAAGGCTGAGGGAGCCATGTCTCTTTAGCATGGAAAAAAAGGAGATTGAGAGGTTAACTCATTAATGTTGATCAATATAGAAATGGTGGGTGTCAGGACGCTCTGCTCCTGTCAGCCAGGCTCTGCTCAGTGGCATCCAGTGATAGGACAAGGCGCAACGGACATAAGCTGGAACAGAGGAGATTCCACATAAATATAAGAAATTTCTTCCTAGTGAGGGTAACAGAGCCCTGGAAGGAGCTGCCTAGGGAGCTTGTAGTCTCCTTCTCTGGAGATGTTTAAACCTCCCCTGGCTATGCTCTTGTGCAGCTTGATCTAGGTGATCCTGCTGTGGCAGGGGGATTGGACTGGATGATCTTTTGTGGTCCCTTCTGATCCCTAACATTCTGTGATTCAGTAATACACATATAACTACCCACTTTCACAGTAATTCCTTTTTCCTTTTGTTTGAAGAGAATGATCTATATTTCATTCTGTGCTTACTGCCTCTTGTCCTTAAAAACTGGAGACCTCATGTTTCAAAACCATTTTCTAATTTCAATCCTGAATATATTTCTATAGCCAGTTTGAGACAGTTTCTCTATGTGCAAACACAGTCTAAGATTAAATAGTTCTTTTCCCATCCTGGTATCTCCCTTGACATCTTTATAAATTAGAATGATATTCCTCTTTCCATCTGTGTTTTGCTAAATCAAAGAGCCAAGGTTGTTTAATCTTTCACATTGTATTCTTTCCTTTCTTAGATCATTCAGCTGTTCTTTGCCTGCTTCACTGTTCATGATCTGCTATTTCACATGAAGAAACAAAATTGTACATAATTTCCAAAGGAATTTTCAGTTCAGGACAGTACTGACATTTCAGCTCCTCTCAAAGTCTCTTGACTTGTGTATTTGCAACTGCAAAATATTAATAGTCCCCACATTCTCCATCTGAAATGATGTACTGACTTTCAATGAGACTAGATCGTTAGAAAGTTCTCCTGAGCAAAAGAAAACGTAGAGAGCTGGCTCATTAATCCTTCTTTTCTAAGAACATTGAGTTTTATTCCATTTTACATTTCTCTTTATTTACATCTTGTGTTCTTTTACCAATCGTTCCAAAATAAAACACTGGGGTAAGACTAACAGATCTAAGACTTGTCTAGATCATCCTTTCCTCCAATGTTTTCTTAATCGCATCCGGCCTGTTGAACATTCCAAAATGAAATCATTTGAAGAGGAGTTGGATTTGTACTTCAATCCAGATGCATGCCTGTTTCCTTTCAGTGGGTAATTGTGATGCTGAATTACAAAGAAACTTCCTTTCTAATTCTATTTAATAATATATTTAGAGTTGTAGAAACATCTACATAAATCTGAATTTAAAGGAAACATAATAAATCTTGATCTTATTCCTACAATTCTTTGAACCACCATGAAAAACTATCAAATGGTTGAATGGCAGTGGTAATTTCCAGAGAACCTGTACACCCAGTCCCTCCTGGCCACAGCCCTTGCGTTGTCACCTTACTCTCTCCAGCATGTGCATTCCTGCAGAACAATGCTGAGTTCCATGATTCGTTCCCCGCTGAGGATGGCTGCTGTGAAACATCATTTTGAATCATGGTTAATCACCACCTGCTTGACTATCACAACTGTGTTATATAGCTACCAGATGGCAGCTACAGAAAGTACACCCAAGTCTTTTTTCTCTACCTACTTATTAATGCCATATTCTCCAGAAAAACAGTATTTGCATTCTGGCAGTCGCCTCCTGACTGTTGTTTGCATTTCACTTTTATTTTACCGAGGTAACTTGAGGTTACTCAGGGTTTTTCTGAGGTACATGAGGTTAACACACAACAAGCTTAGAATTGTATTCTTGATTTACTCATTAAGATACTAAGCACCTTCTTGATTTAGTTAGGTGCTGCTCTATTTGCAGTGAATATAGTGCATTCTAAAAGCACTGAAGAAGGAAACCTCTATGAGTCAAAGTGATTTTAATGGGAATATAGGGTTTTTTTGCACACCATGGCTGAGAGTTCATCTTTTATGTAGATCAGTAAAGGTGTCAAGTATTCAAATATACAAATATTGGGTCTCTTCAATGTGCAACACAAATCTTGAATGGGTGTTTCTTCCAGAAAAGGAGGTATCAATGCTTTCAGAAAGGTACCAAACTGGAATTATTATGGAATATGCAACTAGTGTCAAAGACTCACCATGTCTCAAATTGCCTTCAGAAGATACCATCTAGCATCTACAAGGGCTTATGAACATTATGAAGCTGTGATATGTAATTAGGTCTTCTCTTAACTATGGCCCAATGGGATGCTGTGGTCTTCTCACAGCAAAACCAAATACATCAGAATTATATCATCTTATTAGTAGGCTACTACTTTGTTTTATACTTGAAGAAATATTTTTAAACAAAATCTAAGCATGAGTCAAATTTTGGGTGCCCTTATTTAAATCAATTTTACAGCACAGGTTTCACTGCCTGTGAATACCCGTAATGAATATTTACCTCTTTCTGGAGAAACTCAAGATAAATATTTGCCAGTGTCTTCAAAATAATCTTAATGACATCAAAGCGCTTAGAAGAGCTTCTCTGAATAATGCATATATATATATACAGGTATGCTTAGGAACTTTAATTGGTGAAATGTACAAGTAGATGATTATTAAGCCTGCTTTTTTTTTTTACAGTTTCCATCATTCAATCAACCAATGATGCTCCCTAGATCAGGTTAGTTATTCTACTAGTTTCTGAGCTCTTTCAAATAGCCATGATTTAAGTACTCATTTTAATTCTATGTCCATCAGACGAGGAAATTTCAGGAACAAATTTCACTTTTTAAAATCTATAGAAATGATATCAAAGGGTATGTAAACAAATACCTATTCAGTGCAATCTTGCCCAGCTTGCTGAGAAAGGAAATGGCATCCTGGCTTGTATTAGAAGTAGCATGACAAGCAGGGGCAGGGAGGTGATCATCCTCCTGTATTCTGCACTGGTGAGGCCACAGCTTGAGTACCGTGTCCAGTTTTGGGGATGTCAATATAAGAGAGATATGGAAGTGCTGGAGCAAGTGCAGAGGAGGGAAAAAAAGCTGGTGAAAGAGCCTGGAGAATAAATCTTATGAGGAGCAATTGAAAGAGCTGGGACTCTTTAGTTTGAAAAAGGGAAGGCTGAGAGATCTCACCATCNAAAGAGGAAGAACGTCCCCCCTGAGTCTCCTCTTCTCCAGGCTAAACAACCCTAGCTCCCTCAGCCTCCCCTCATCAGACTTTCTCTCCAGTCCCTTCTCCAGCCTCTGGATGTGCTCCAGCACCTCAATATCTTTCTTGAAGAAAGTGGGTCAGTGCTGCCCCCTGTACTCAGGGTAAAGCCTCACCAGTGCCCAGTACAGAGGGAGTTTTAAATTTCATGCTGCCCAGACAAACCGCATGGAAAAGCCCTGGAAAAGCCAGAACACAGTAACATCAAACCCATGAGCACAAAGTCACGAAAATAACTTTGAAACAGCATTCCCTGCTTTGTCCCTTCTGCACACCTGGGAAATGTGGCTTAGTTTAACACTGTGAAAATCAATGATTTTATCACAACTCAGCCGAAGTCATTCATAGCTTTGTAGTAGCAGAAATAGTACCCATCTTTCCAGCAGGTAGTTTGAATCATTTGAAACACTTAGAAGTGGAAACACCTAGCAGGTAAAATCTATTCTTTTAAAAGGAATGTAAATGCTCATTGGCTTATCATGGGAAAAACCACCTCCACAAATTAAAAGCAGCTTAAGAGTTAAATCTCGCAGCTTTGTGAATTCCCATGCAATTACCAGGACTCTATTTCTTTTTTGAAATTACAAGTTCCATCATTTCAAACATAAGTAAATTTCTTCAATACTCTTTAGAGCTACAGTGAGGAATAGGCTGTATTGATTTGATTAGAGGAGTATTTTCCTTCCCTTGAGATGGACTTCCTACGCATCTCTTGCAGAGTGATTCATAGGATTCAGTCATTTAGAATTGCAAATGTGGTAGGGGACTTTTTGTCAGTTGACAAATGGGTGTAGTCACATTTAAACAAAGAAAGAAAAGACAGAAATTATACCATGGAAGAGATTAAACTTCACTCATTCTAGCCATCACAACTGCAGAGCTCCATACTCATTGTTGTGATTACCCTAATTAAGGAACTTTACTGGCTTACTGGGTATCTTAATTCATATACATGTTGTCACAAGTGTGTCTTGCCTATTCATGGCAGAAGAAAGTGAGACAGAAGCCATTTTAGCTCATGAAATGCACTGAAGTAACTGCCTGCATTGCTTCTGCTTGAAATGATGTTGTACAACATTCTTCCTGTGCTTGAATAGTTGACTTGGAATAGCAATGTGGAAATGCTATTCACTTGTCAGGTAAGAGGAACTTAATTACCCAGTAACTGCACATCCAATACAAGGAAAGTCAAAGGGAGCAGCATAGAGCAATTAAGATGATGAAGGAAGTAGAGCACCTCCCTTCTGAGGAAAGGCTGAGGGAGTTGGGTCTCTTGAGCTTGGAGAAGACGCTGAGGGGGGACCTCATTCATGTCTATAAATATCTGAGGGGTGGGTGTCAGGAGGATGGAGCCAGACTCTTCTCAAGGTCATCTGGTGATAGGACAAGGGGCAAAGGGTCCAAACTGGAACAGAGGAGGTTCCATCAGAAGAAACTTCTTCCCAGGTGGGAAACGGAGAATTGGACCAGGCTGCCCAGGGGGGTTGTGGAGTCTACTTCTCGGGAGACGTTCAAGACCCGCCTGGATGTGTTCCTGTGCAACTAGGTCTAGGTGATCCTGCTGTGGCAGGGACATTGGACTAGATGATCTTTCGAGGTCCCTTCCGATTCTATGATTTCTAGGAAACTTCCTAGCTTAGTGCAGACTGCAGACTATTACCCATCATTAATCTTTCATGTAGGTAGAGAAGAAGCTGTGACCTGTAGGTCAAAAGCCATCACAAGAGATCCAGAGCCTTTGGATGAGTAGTGAGGGAAGCTGGAGTACAGGTTATTTTTTCACCCCTCCTTCCATTTCTGGACAGCAACACTGAAAGAACCGGACTGCTCCAGTCTGTTAACTCATGGCTCCATAGCTGGTTTCATCACCACAGCTTGGGGTTTTTTATAATAATTTACATGGCACCACACTTGCTAATGTCAAATGGGATTTACCTTTCTCAAAGAGGGAAGAGGGTCTTTGCACAGGAGGTTGCAGCACTGAGTGAAAGTGGACAGGGTTATTATTGGGTTTGTGAGATAAATCTAGGACATGCTGCTGTCTGAGGGACAGGGTGCAAGTAAGGACCTTCAGCATGTTGCCCTGAGGCATGCTAGGGGCCCTGCAACACAACCAGTTTTGTTTTCCTAAGAAGGTGAAACAGTCAATAGCCCAGCTCAAGTACCTGCAATCAAATGCACAGTGCTCGGGTGATGAATAGGAGGAGTCAGAATCTGCTGTGTTCTTTCAAAGCCATGACACAATTGCCATCACAGAAATCTGTTGGGATGAAACCTGTGACTGAGTGTGGCTATCAACAGCCACAGACTGTTCAGAAGGAACACGCAGGGAAGAAGAGGTGGAGATATTGCCCTCTATATCAAGAAATGCTTGGAGTGTGAGGAGATAGCCATAAAGAATAGCCACAAGCAGGCTGAAAGTATATGGGTAAGAATTACAGACCAAGGCAACCAAAGGAACCTTGTGATTGGTATCTACTACAGTCTGCCTGATCAAGGGAAGCCCACTGATGAAGCCTCATTACTCCAGTTACAGGAGACAGTGTGCTCTCAGACTCTCATCTTTCAACTACCTTAAGATCCACTGAAAAGTTAGCACAGCAAGATGCAGGCAATCCAGGACACTCCTGAAGCACATAGATATTAAATTTCTAAGCCCGGAAACAGACAGTCCTACCCAAGGGGATGCTATCCTGGATCACCAATACAAGTGAGCTCATCAGGGATGTCAAGATCTGAGGCAGCTTCAGCTGCAGTGATCATTCATTAGTAGAGTGCAGAGTCGTAAGTGACAAGGGTCTGATGAGAACAATCAGGACCCTAAATTTTAAAAAAGCACAATTCCAGCTCTTCAAGGACTTGCTCAGTGCCACTGAATAGACTGTTCTGCAATAGGAGGGACTTCATCATAGGACAGCCCTGAGCATAGGGATTTGTGGGTGGCAGTGGACCAGAAGTTTAACGGGAGTCATCAGTGTGCACCTGCAGCCCAGAAAACCAACTCTGCCCTGAAGTGCACCAAAAGGAGTGACAGTCAGTCAAGGGAGGTTATTATACCCCTCTGTTCTGATCTTGTGAGACCTCACCTGGAGTGCTGTGACCAGTTCTGGAGAACCCAACATAAGAAGGGCACAAAGCTCATGGAATGGGTCCAGAGGAGAGCAACTCAAACAATCAGAGGGCAGGAGCACCCTGCTATGAGGACAGGCTGAACAAGTTGGGGTTGTTCAGCATGGAGAAGAGGAGGCTCCCAGGTGACATAAGAGCAGCTTTCCAATCTCTGAAGGGGGCTACAAGAAAGCTGGGGCAGGGCTTTTGACACAGGTGGTAGTGAGAGGATAAAGGGAAAGGGTTACAGAAGAGAGAAGATTTAGGCTGGACATGCAGAAACAATAACTTGCTGTGAGGGTGCTGAGATGCTGGAACAAGTTGCTCAAGGAAGTTGTGACTGCTCTTACCCTGGAAGTGTTGGAGGCCAGGTTGTCTGAAGCCTTGAGTAACCTGCTCTAGTGAAGGTGTCCCTGCCTGTGCAGGGAGTGTTGGAACTAGATGATCTGTAATGTCCCTTCCAAACCTGGCCATTCTAGGATTCATGGAAATCACAACAGAGGCAACAGCTGACAGAAACAGAAAGGAAGAAACATGCAATCGAAAAACAAAGATTCACAGGACTGCTTAGAAAATTTTCCATGTTTTCAATCTTGTTTTATACGTGTACCATAAAAACTTAGTTCAGCATTCACCTGTCCTTCCCAAAAGTAATGTTTGCATCATTCAATTCTTTCAGTTGATTAATATAGTCCATCCTGAAACAATCCCTGCAGGATGGCAAGTAAATGTTTAAGACAGAGAGATTAGTGAAAATCAAGATAATGAATAGTATTCACCGACTCCAGAAACATTTGCTAATGGATCTATTTTCAACTTCCAAGATTTTATTCCAGTTGACTGAAACAGAAATGTACCCTAAGTGACATGAGCTATTAAGTTGTTTAAACTAGAGACAACAAGACCCTCCTAAACACAAAACCATCCTTTTTTAAAGGATCCTATAGCAGATCTAGCCAGTGTGGAAAGAAACTGCTCCTTACAGAAAACTCTCCACATAGTAAAGATAGAAAATAAGAGCTTTGACTAAACATGGGCGGTGAACTTGCAGTTAAAGCAGTTAAATCCTACTGCTGTGGAAGTGTGCAGGGCATTATCAAGGGTGGATACTCACTACCTGGGGGTGTACCAAGAAATAGAAGTGGCTGGTAATGATGGAATATTCCCTTTCTGCAGTACCACCCACCACTGGGGATTTTTCTCTTTCTTCTTATTAAAGAAACTACTACTTTTAATCCAGTTGGAGAGAAAGTTGCTAAACTGATCATAAAGTAATCATAGAGTAAAGTAATCATAGATTAAAGTATTCATAAACATCTTGCATTCTACATACATAAAACAAATGGGGAAAGCTGCTTAATTCTTCTCTAGCTCTTTGGGAAATAATTCCCTTTTAAATGTAGTGGGAAACATGAACAGCTTTACTAGCTTGTATGATAGAGCAAAATGCCTGAGCAACCTGTGACAACTGGCAGTGCTATATAATTTAAACAGTATTTCAAGTAATTAGATGCTCCCCTACATCTTACTCATCTTTTCAGACACACAGATAGCAATACACTCCACTACATAGAAAAGATTTTTCTACTTATAAGGGAACGATTAAATATAAACTGAATGCGAGCTTCAACTGCCACAACAGGTTATTCACAGTCAACTCTGTTCAGTCAAACACAGCTCTGAAATAAAGCTTTGACTTCCACGTAGTCAGTCACTAACACACCTTATGGCATTTCAGTGCTCTGCCTATCCTTTGCAAACTCCACTGACTGATAACTCAAGCACCTACTTTTATTGTAGTGGAAGTGTAAAGTTCTTTTCCAATTTACTCATCAAATAAGACCGTGGGTTTGTGTCTTGTTGGTTTTCTTCCCTAAGCCCTGCAGGCTTTTACAGAGACAGAAAATTTTGCAAAACTTCTACCCAGACTTCAAGATGCAATAATCTGTATTTTTCCTTCAGAAAGATAATAACATTTTAGGCTCTAAAACAATAAATGCACCATAAAGCCTCTTGCTATAGAGTTCAATCATAGTAACTGGAAGATTCACCCAACAATTCGCATTCACCAAAACAATTTATAAGTATCAATAACCTCTTTTAGTTAGATTAACCAATCCCTTCAATAAAAATGTCAGGATACATTACAGGTGCTTTGGAAATTCACTGGACGAGTTCTGAGAAAGACGTAAAGCAAAGGAACCTTTCTGAATTTGCATGGCTTTCTAAGACCCTGGCAATTATTTTCCAGAGTCCTGTGTAAATGAGATTAAGTTTTTCAGTCACCCTTTTCAGATGGTTCAGATTTATTTTAATGTCTAAAGGAAACCACAGAATTGCAGAATTATTAAGGCTGAAAAGATCTCTGAGATCATCCAGCTCAGCCTGTGACCTAACATCACCATATCAGCCAGACCAGGGCACTAAGTGCCATGCCCAGCCTGTCCTTAAACACCTCTAGGGATGGGAACTCCACCACCTCCCTGGGCAGTCCATTCCAGGGTCTGATCACCCTTTCCATGATGAATGGCTTCCTAACATCCAACCTAACCCTCTCCTGGCACAGCTTCAGGCTCAGCCCTCTCATCCTGTCACTAGTTGCCTGGGAGGAGAGCCTGATGCCACCTGTCTATGAATTTCCTTTAGGTAGTTCTAAAGAAGAATGAGATCCCCCGTGAGTCTCCTCCAGGCTAAACACCCCCAGCTCCTTCAGCCTCTCTTCATCCGATTTTCTCTTTAGTCCCTTCCCCAGCTTCATTGGTCCTCTGGATGCACTCCAGTCCCTCAATCTCCTTCTTGAACTGAGGGCCCCAGAACTGTAGAATCATAGAATCACTCCAATCCCCCTGGCACAACACAATCCCCTACACCAAGTCACACAGGAACACATCCAGGCGGGTCTTGAACATCTCCAGAAAAGGAAACTCCACAATCCCCCTGGGCAGCCTGGTCCAGTGCTCTGTTACCCTCACTGGGAAGAAGTTCCTTTTGATATCTGTATGGAACCTCTTCTGTTCCAACTTGCACCCATTGTCCTATCCCCAGATGAGAAAAGCCTGGCTCCATCCTCCTGACACCCACCTCTCACATATTTACAGACATGAATGAGGTCACCCCTCAAACTCCTCCAAACTCAAGAGACCCAGCTCCCTCAGTCTTTCCTCATAACGGAGCTGTTCTACTTCCTTCATCATCTTCCTTGCTCTATGCTGGACACCCTCCAGCAGCTCTATGTCCTTTTTGAAGTGAGGGGCCCAGAACTGGACACTCATTCAGCACAATAACAAGGATTTATTATAGCCTTTGCATGACTAAAACCTAAGCAGAGCAAGTACAATTGGGCTTTTTTGTGTTCTCTGTTTTGTTTTCTAATGGCACAATACGTATGCAAGGTTTCACAGTACTGTGCATTGATTAATGAGTGAAGCATCAATTCAAGCATACAGAAGAGCTTTGTGCATTCAGCAGCAGCTCACTCAGGGTATCAATTTTTGGAATTGCTTCTATTCAGAAGGAGTAAAGACAATATATTTGTATATATAACTAGGTGCATAGCTTGTATCTAGTCAGAAACGGTTTCAAATGCGAGTAGGTAGTGAAATGCTGGGTGTGAGAAATGCTTTTACAATATTTAGAAACATATTTAAGAATATTTCATAATAGCTTTAGCATGAATTACTACAAGATAAGAAAATGTGATTCCAGAGTAGCATCTTATTATTAATTCAGCATGATGTTTGTGTCTCCATGCCTAGTGCTTTTGCATCAGCAGGAGTGCAGGACAGTGAACAGAAAATCACTTGCCATATGATTTTAAAATTGCAAAATTCCAGAAATGCAAGCGTGCTCATGTTTTCTTACTGCTGCGAAATTGTCACAGCTGATGTGTTCTTTAATGAATACAGTGAACTACTGCCAATCCCTAGTGCTCACTGCTTTCTCAACATTGAAGGACAGACTTAGAAACACAGAAAGCAGCATCAGACAGTGAGGGTGTGAGCTGGGAGTGATGTCCCATTCAGAATATTGCCTGCTCTTGAAATCCTACCACACATTTTTAAATAATTTGCTTGCTTCCCAGCGGTGTGAAAGCTTGTAGTATCATAAGCATACATTCATGCAACTACTTGAGATTTGCAGTTTTCATTAAGAAACATAAACCTGGTTGTAACCTCAGATCAGCAAGACTAGTAAGAGATAAGGGCTAATGAGAGAAACGTAGAAGGCTTTTAAAATTACTGTTGTGTTTGGCCTGTCTCACAGTTCCACAGAGGGGTGCGGATAGCACCCTACAGCACTGCAACTCAACCTTGGACAGAGAAAGACTGACAAAAGGCATGCAGTCACAAGACAACACTACCATAGACACATCCCCTCCCCAGTACACAGGCACAGTACACAGGCTACTACTGTGAATCTAAGCAACGGGACAGCAGTTAACACTGCATCGAGTGCTCAGCTTTTACTCAGGGTATCAATATCAGATTTCACTTTAAATCAGATTTTGGAAAGATGAAATAGGAATTACTTGGCAATGTGATTCAGAGCGTTTTCAAAATACACTTAAGAATTTTTATAATCAAGGTATAGCTAGCAAAACTCATGGTTTCTTCCTCACACTGTTTTAGTGGCAGAAATATATTGATAGAGTGTTGAAAAGGAGCATAAGATTTCTTTACAAGACCATGCAATACACTGAACCTTCCCAAGACACTGGTTTTACCTACTGATTTGCAGAGGTATGTACAGATCACATGCTAGCAAGTATGGTTAGTTAGTATTAATTCGCTGCTGAGAACACCTAGTTCCCATCATTTGGAGATCTCCATGTGCTTTACGTGCACAGTATTCCCACTTAACCAAAGGCTGAGGCAGACAAAAGAGTAACACAGCAAGACAGGTCAAGATGCTAGTGGGAACTCTCATGGCTTTGGCCCAGCCGATAACTAAGAACAATATAGATGCTTTCTCACTCCTTCCAACACCTCCATGTGGGCAAGGAAAATCCTGTGGGCTAAGATGAGTTTGCTATAACGATATAAAGAGAGAAGAAACAGTCATGAGAATATTACTAATGAAATAATATATAGATTGAGTGGTACAATTTGCAACAGCTCATCACCCAGGTGATGAGCAGTTATCCTTGCTGTTCCAACTACATCTGTTTCCTGGTCACGTTCCCCTTCATATAGATATATAGGGAGAGGCACCAGTAAGTTACTGAACATCCATCCCATTGAATGGTTCAATTTGGCTGTCCTGGCTGTGAAAATGAACTGTACCCTTGCTGAACCCAGGACAGAAACAGAACTTCAGGTCCACATGTACAGTTGAAGCCTTTATATAACTGCTCCTTCTCAGACTGCCAATTGCCTTCTCATGAATCATTTAAATACCTCTTCAGGAAAACCCCGCTGGCATTTTCCTAGAACAATGCCTGATCATCAGGAAGCTTTCTCATTTGACTACCTACATTTATTGCCTGTGTTAACGAAACTTGCTATGATGTTATCTTCCATTCTGAGTATAAGGACTACAGCAAATTCTGCTAGCTCATAGGTGTCCTTTTCATTACAGGGATCAATACAAAACACTGAAAGTGACAGTGTTATTTATTGCATTATTTTCACAGGGATGGAAAATGTAAGAAAGCCACATAAAAACGAGCCATTTTGTCATTATAATTCTTTTTTCCCCTCTTTTATAATTCAGTACTTTGCTCCCTTCAGAAAAGGCTGCATATATCCTCGCCAGGCTTCATCAAAAGAAGTGTGGTCAGCAAGTTGCAGGAGGTGATTCTGCCTCTCTGCTCCACACTGGTGAGACCTTACATGGAGTACTGTGTCCAGTTCTGGAGTCCTCAGCACAAGAAGGACATGGAGTTGCTGGAGCAGGTCTAGAAGAGGGCCACAAGGATTATCAGAGGAATGGAACACCTCTTCTCTAAAGACAGCCTGATAGAATTGGGATTGTTCAGCCTGGAGAAGAGAAGGCTCTGAGGAGATCTTATTGTGGCTGTTCAATATATGAAGGAGGCCTGTAGGAAAGATGGAAACAATCCTTTTTGCAAGACCTTTTGCAACAAGGGGTAAGGGTATTAAACTAATAGAGGGGAGGTACAGGTAGGTAATAGGCTAGGTATAAGGAAGAGATGGTGCACAGTGAGTGAAACACTGAACCAAGTTTCCCAGAGTGCTGCTAGATGGCACATCCTTGAAAACATTCAGAGTCAGGTTGGACCTGACTCTGAGCAAGCTGATCAAGTTAAAGATGTCCCTGTTCATTGAAAAAACATTGCATCAGTTGACCTTTGAAGGTCCCTTCCAAACCAATTCTATGATTTACTAGTTTTGAGTTCTATGATTCTATACATTAGTTAATGATGCCTTCTTCAAACTTAGCATATCATGAGACTACATGCAAACTGCTAAAAAGCTCTCCCATCCAAGATATTTAGAAGACAAATATATTTCCATGCCAAAGACAAACTTGCAAGAGACTAGATTTTTACTCAATATTTACTGGCAGAGTTGCAAAACAATCTTGTTTCGCAAACCAAAATCTTCAGCTGATCCTGTTTTAAAAAACATTTTGACCTTGAAGCTTTTTTTACTCAATTACTAACCCTGCCTCACAGATCCATCTTCCCTCTGTGGATTCTTTGAGTTTCAAAGGCCACACAGAAAACAGTCTTCTGACAAACACCCTGTTTTCTCTTGTGGTATCTTAGGCACGTATTTGTTTCTTTAGTTTATAATATTTTATCATCACTTCAGCAAAAATCCCACAGCAGACCTGTGTGCAGGGTGATCAGTCATCTATGGCTGGAAGGAACAGTGAATCCCAATTTAATTTCAAAATCTAATGAAGTTGGCCTCTCAAATCCACTTGATGTATCTACTAATATTAGGCTTAGATTGAAATATACGATTTTTTCCTGCACACCTGTCATGATCATTTGAATCAGGGTTGTTTAGAAATAGATGGAAGGAGGTAAAGAAAAGGAGGCCATGGTAACACTTTCAATAACAACAAAGTCTGCTGGAATGAAGAAGGAAATAATCTTGGTCTTCATGTCCATAGCAGGAGGGGACCAGAAATGAGTGCTGATCAGAGAAAAGACACAGAATATAGGAAGTAGTTTTTGATTAAAAAATACATCAGATTTCAATGATAGAGATAATGAACTACTGTCACACATTGCCTGAGGAAGTCCCAGAAGTCACTGTCTTTGTCAGTTTCTAGGAAAATTATATGCTAGTTCATAGCATTAAGAATGGAAAAACCATCAGTAATTATACAAGAAAATTATTCCCATACTGGACTAGGTGTCCCTATGAAGTTACTTTCAGTTCTATCCCTCTATCATACTGGTAGCTTTTACAGAAAATATTACACTGTTGTACTAGTCATGTATTTCTCAATAAACACTTATGAAAGATATATCTGCAGATTTGAAAGTTAAAAAAAAATATCAACTGGATATTGTATTTGAAATTAAAAATTAGATTTTATGCACTGTTGAAAAAGAATTGGAGCATTTAGGGTGCTGCTTTTTAATAAACCAGTCAGCTGTGCGGATTGGATGGTTGCGGCAGGAGCACATGTTCATCGTCTTTTACATCATCATTATTTGTTTTCATTTGAAGTTGCCTTCACTTTCACAGCCCCAAGACGTTTATGTGTTGTAAAGTCAGGTTACTATCAGGATCTCTTACCTGCTGATTTCACTGACTAGTTTATCAAGCATCATGCAGAGTCACTGCATGTTCTCCACTCAGTGTTAAGAGTCAAGCATCCCAGGACCTTCATCAAGTCCCTGTGTCATTGCAGCTGGTAAAGTACTACTTCAGCTTCTACACTGCTTGAAACAGAAAGGAGCTGGTATAAGAGTGGACATTAGTCACAAGCCTTTGTTGATGTCTTATTTAATTTTCTTTTTGGACTAGTCTTTGTCTTGTTTCTGATGTGAGAACTGAGTAAGCACTACTCTAATAGCTCTGTAATATCTAGAAACACAAGAATGTTCTCTGGAGGTAATTTCATAGAATCACAGAGATTGGAATGGACCTCTGGAGATCAGATAGTCCAAGCCCCCTTCAGAGCAGGTTCTCCTAGAGCAGATCACAGAGGAACATGCCCAGGCAGGTTTTGAATGTCTCCAGAGATGGAGACTCCACAGCCTCTCCAGGCAGCCTGTCCCAGTGCTGTCTTATATGGTCCTCCTCACCATAAAAAAGATTTTGCTTATGTTCAAATTGAAACTCCTATGTTCTAGATTAAACCATGACCCTTGTCCTATCACTAGGCACCACTGAGAAGAGCCTAGACCAATCATCTTGACATTTGCCCTTTAGCTATTTAAAAGCATTTATGAGATCTCCCCTCAGTCTCCTCCAGATAGACCTAAGTCTGTCAGCCCCTACTTATAAAAAAGATGGCCCAGTCTCCTGATCATCTTGGTGGTTCTGTGCTGGGCTCTCTCCAGTAGCTTCTGTCCCTCTTGAACTGGGTAGCCCAGAAATGGACATAGTATTCCAGATGCAGACTAACTAGGGCAGAGAAGAGGGGGACAAGTATCTCCTTTGACCTACTATAACTTACTGTAGGCATAACTACAGCTATACATTCAAGGTGATTTAAGAATAATGATGCCTTTGTTACACAGTCAGATTTTATGAGGTGAGAGAATATTGAACCACTCAGCAAATTCATGAACCAAAGTGAAAAGCAGCTGGTTATGGTAAGGCAACAAACCAACACAAGGAGCAATAATAAATTAGCTGTGACTAAGAAAAATAAAAATGAGTGAAGAAAATTGTTGTGAATAAGCATGTAATTTCAAGTAGAATAAGAATAGAATTAGAAATAGAATAGAATCTTCTAAATGTCTGCTACAGCTAATGATTTGAGCATTTCAGCACATAAGTTTCTCACTTTTAAAGCCACAGGGAGTCCTCACATGCACTCCGAGAACATATGAGACATCTCCATCAAGCACTTACATAATGCTGTGTATATTCAGATGTCTGTAAGATTCTCAACTAGGTGAATACTCTGGTCTGCTCAACACCAGAGAGCATCAGGAGCTAGCTACATCCTCTCTACTAGAAAACGGTAGTCTTGTGCTGACAGAACAAGCAAGAGAAGAAGCTCATTTCCCCTGCTGCTGAAAGCCAGACTCTAGCAACAGCTTAACTTCAGCTCTTTCTCCTCATCAGGAATCTGAGTTTTGATTTTGAACACTCTATTCATGAGTCCATCTAGTGGATAGTATGAGAGAATATATTTCTACATACACATACAGTACACACAGAGGTATCTCTAAACTATTTCCCTAATTCTATTCATCACAGTCTTAAAAACTATGTTAAAAAATGGTCAGTTTAGCATTGATGGGAATCATTTCCTAGAGATTAAAGCCAACCAGAAATACTAAAATACCTGTATCTGACTTAGATCTTGGCTGCAGAAGCTAAATAAAAGGACAGGGAAGTTTTAGAGATGTGAACTGTGGGAAACAAAGGCTTGTTTTTCTGAATCATACTGATTTACCCCAAAGGAATTTAGGGAGTCTGGCATTCCTCAGAGCCTTGTGTAATCTTCCACATTATCCTTGAAGCCTCCCTCAGTGCTTCCAAACCTGACACATTCAGGGCTGCAAGTGGTCTCTAGACCACTAGGGAAAACTTAAACATCTAGCAAGAGGACAATTTCACTGGATTCTGCCTCTGACTTAACCATCAAACAAGCCCTCTGCCTCTGTTTCCCTGGTCAGCTTAGTTCTTTCAGACTAGACTCCCAGGTTTTTCCCCTGCATTTACATACTGTTGAGCAGTGAGTGTCAGAGGACAGCTTACAGAGGAACAAGGGCAGTGTTGTGTCTTATCCATGGGCCACGCACAAGTGCATCTCCCACAAATGTGCTGATACACAAGTAGAGGGTAACTTCATGAAACCTCTTTGTTGTTCCAAACATTCCATGCAAGCTGCAAAGGGAATGCAGTAGCCCTTAATGCTGCACACACCCCCCCCCCCCCCCCCCCGGCCCCTAGTGTCTATATGACTATAGCAAGTAATTAATCTTGCATAACATCGAAGTTTCCAGCAACCTCATCTGACCACTCAATTTTCTAAACCCAGTTTTGCTGGTAACACAATATAATGGCCACCAAACATAAGAAACCAGCTGCCAGTTCAGAAAAAGGCAGTAATTTCTCCTTGAATACATTTTTATTCTCTTACATTTTTTTCCAGGCTACACTTTTCCACTGCCCTTCTAGTCCCATGTGTTTTTATTACTGGAAACACAAGTCAAGTTACACTGGATGCAAAATAAATTTCAGTCATTCTGAGTGTAAGGAGGTTAAAAGCACCACCAGATGACTAAGACAGCTTGTGTTCATTATATACTTGGTTGATCCTTGGGTGAGCTCTCGAAGGAGTTGAGTATCGCGTATCTAGGAGAGTTTCCATCTCAAAAATAAAAACACTCATACAACCAATAACTTTTGGAAGAAGTGCCCTTAAATATCCTGTTCTGGGAAAAGCTGAAGTGGAATGAAGCTGTTCCTTTTCCACTCACATTCCAGCCCTTTCTTTGAACTGCAAACATTTCCCACAGCACCACCTGCAGATCTAGCTGGAGGCTTGAATTACAATATAACACCAGGGAATATTAAGCATTAAATGTTACAGAAGGATGACAGCAGTGCTATCTCTGCAGATAAACAGCCACACTTAACACAAGTAGTAACTAATTTTACTGAATCACAGAATTATTTAGGCTCAAAAAGACCTCTAAAATCATCAAGCCCAGGCCAAGACCTAACATCAACACAATCAGCTAGACCAGGGCACTAAGTGCCGTGTCCAGCCTGTCCTTAAACACCTCCAGAGATGGGGTTCTACCACCTCCCTGAGCAGTCCATGCCAATGTTTAACCACACTTTCTGTGAGGAAGGGCTTCCTAATATCCAACCTAACCCTCTCCTGGCAGAGCTTCAATCTCTGTCCTCTCATCCTGTCACTAGTTGCCTGGGGGAAGAGTCCAACCTCCACCTATCAACAACTTCCATTCAGGTAGTTGTAGAGCATGATAAGGTCCCCCCGAGTCTCTTCTTGGCTAAACAACCTCAGGCCCCTCAGCCTCTCTTCATCAAACTTTCCCTCCAGTCTCTTCTCTAGCCCTGTTGGATGAAACTGGGCCCAGCACTGATCCCTGGGAGACATCACTGGCCACTGGCCACTAACTGGATGGAGCACCATTCACAGCCATTCTCTGTGCTCAGTCATCCAGCCAGATTTTAATCCAGCGGAGGATGTACCCATCCAAGCCATGGGCTGCCAGCTTTTCCAGGAGGATGCTGTGGGAGATCATGTCAAAGGCTGTGCTGAAGTCTATGTAGACCAGATCCACAGCCTTCCCCTCATCCACTTGCAAGTCACCCAGTTATAGAATAAGATCAGATTGGTTGGGCAGGACTTTCCTTTCCTAAACCTGTGCTGGCTGGGTCTGATCCCCTGGTTGCCTTGTACCTGCCACTTTATGGCACTCAGGATTATCTACCCCATAATCTGGCCAGGCACTGAGGTCAAGCTGACAGGCCTAGAGTTCTCTGGATCCTCCTTCCAGCCCTTCTTGTGGATGGGCACCACACTGACCAACCTCTAGTCATCTCCCCAGTTATCCAGGACTCGTGATAAATGATGGAGAGTGGCCTAGATAGCTCCTGCACCACCTCTTCAAGCACCCTGGGATGAATCCCATCTGGACCCATAGACTTGTTTGGATCCAAGTGGCACAGAAGGTCACTATTTCCTCATGGATTACAGGTGGAATATTCTGCTCCCCTTCCCTATCTACCAATTTAGGAGCCCAGTTATCCTGAGGATGGCCAAGCTTTTTGTTAAAAACTGAAGCAAAGAAGGTGTTAAGTACCTCAGCCTTCTCCCTGTCTTCAATTACTCTGTTCCCCACTTCATCCAATGAGGAGTGACATTTTCCCTGGTCCTCCTTTTGTTTTCAGTGTATTTCTAAAAGCACTTTTTATTGTCCTGAACAGGTTTGGCCAGATTAAGCTCTAACTGAGCTTTTGCATCTCTAATTACCTTTAATTTCTGATTTCTCTGTTTAATTTTCTAATTTAAAAAGTTTGCATCCAGACATGCAGGCACTGTGTATCATGAAATGGAAATAAGGATTAGTGCTCCTGCAGACTTCGACTAGAGTAGAGTTAGGGTAAAACTGAAGATGTTTTACTTATCTTCAGACATTTGCTTTTGAACAAAAGATGACAAAAAAGAGCAGGTAATAGTGTCATCATGTCACTTCACATGAGGTCTGCTAGTTACACAGAGGCTTAGGAACTACAGATTAACTACACAGAACAATAGCAGAGCTAAAGCACGACAGTACTGAGTGAAAGAATAGTACTTCTTAAAAATCTGTTTGTCATCTCGTATCATAGAAAACCACTGCTTTTCTGAAGACCTTTCATTACAATTTTCTTATCTCAAATGTCTGGTTTCAGCACAGGTAAAACACACTAAGACACACAAAAATGAGAGAGCAACATGTCTTGCCTGCTCTTTACTCCAGCATAACTTCTATAAAACTGAATCTATTTCCTTTTTAGGTTTTAAATGCAACACAAGAATCGTAGTTCATAGAATCAATAGGGATCAGAAGGGACCTTGAAAGATCATCTAGTCCAATCCCCCTGCCACAGCAGGATCACCTGGACCAAGTCACACAGGAACACATCCAGGCAGGTCTTGAATGTCTCCAGAGAAGGAGACTCCACAACCCGCCTGGGCAGCCTGTTCCAATGCTCCGTTACCCTCCCTGGGAAGAGGTTCCTTCTGATATTGATAGGGAACCTCCTTTGTTCCAGCTTGCACCCATTGCCCCTTGTCCTATCACCAGATGACCTTGAGAAGAGCCTGGCTCCATCCTCCTGACACCCACAGTGATTCTACATGGGACAAACACATTAGATTTTTCAAATCTCCAAGCTGTTCTCTAAACAACAGTAATTTTTCTGTAAGACAAAAAAGGAATTGACAGGTATTTACACAGAACTGTTCAAACAGGCTGGCGTTTTATTTCATATTCAAAATTGCAAGTCTAAAGTATTGGATTTTTAAAGCTAAACTCTACCTGAGTGTGAAGTTGAATAAAACAACGGTGAGAACCAAACCTACACATGCCTGAATAAAGTATTTATCAGGCAACCAGTAGAGCCCTTCTGAATGTTTGAATATTTTTGGATTTCTGTGGAAAAGGAGGTGGGCACTGACTTTAGTCCTCTGTATGGTTATAGGTGTAGAGGTAGAGGATGCCCTCCCTGCTTGTATGCTTGCTGCTACATACATTACAATTAAGAGAGGAAAAAGGATTTTGTTACCTTTTTTTCTGTATTCCACACAATTTAAAACAACACAGTGTTGACATCCAAAACCAGAAAAGCATCTGTACTGTCCATTAAGCTACTTATAGGGGTACAAGATTGTCTACAGATTCTTTCTGCAATTTTGTTCTCTTGTGTTATGTTTCTGCATGCACAATCCCAACATTTTGTAGAAGTGACTTGTCCTAAAATCATTTCAATAAGGGCTACTTCTGAAAAATCTCATCCTAGATGGGTCACAGGCTATTGCACTACAAAGAAAGAGGAAGGGGACTGTAGTGTCCTCTGGCCAACAGTATTCTTTTAATTACTTATTCTTTAAGGAGTTTATTAGGAAACCTTACACACAGGTCAAGCCAAGCAGTGATAATTTCCAATAAAGCTAAAAAAAAAAAGAGTCAAGGTCTGTGCTATTTTGAGTAAATCCCAGTATCAGAAAATGGCAGGGGTTGGAAGGGACCTTGGGGGTCATCTAGTCAACACCCCCTGGTAAAGCAGGTCTGCATATAGCAGGTTGCACAAGATTGTGTACAGGCAGGTCGTGAATGTCTTCAGAGAGGACTCTATAACTTCTTTGTGCAGCCTGTTCCATTGCTCTGTCACCCTCAAAATAGTTTTTTTCTTTACGTCTAGGTGAAACTGCTTGTGTTTCAGTTTGTGCCCATTGCTCCTTGTCCTATCATTGAGCACCATCCTCCTGACATTCACTTTTAAGATATTTATGAGCATGGATTCACTGTCCCAAGTCTTTTCTAAGTTAAACAGTCGCAAGTCTCTCAGTCTCTCCTCATAAGAGAAATGCTCCAGATCCCTATCTTTGTAGGCATTTGCTGTACCCTGTCCTTGTCCCTCTTGAACGGGAGAGCCAGTGGAATAAAAAAAATGGAAATAATGACTACACCTCTAATTTCAACGAAGTGGTTCTACCTGTTTAATATTTTAAGATGAATGACAAAACATTGTATGAAAAATTAATGACCTGACACTCTTATGTACAAACACACTTCTTTAGCTTTATAAATTGTACTTCGTTAGAAACACTACTGATATGTAAATACATCTTGCTTCACAGAGGAAAGCAGGTGTCACATACTGGCACATTTGGATGCGATCAACACAATCAACCTGTGCTGGGCACTGAAAGCCTTTTAAAGTACTTTAACAATCAATACAAAACCCATCACCACTTCACAGGCAGCACCATGTACATTGTGATAATTGTTATCGCTACTTTGACTCAGACACACTGTACTTCACATCCTTGATCCCAAATATCAAGCTTTCCTGTTCCCTCCACCACTCTCCTTCATCTAAGCTATATTTCATCTCAGCTATGTAAAACCAGAAGATACATGATTCATGAGATTTTCAGTTTTTCACAAATCATCAGTAAAGCATATACATGTGAGTAGGATGTTGGGGAAAAACAGGTATTAAATTAAATCACTTAATGCATTCAAATACACTCTACAACTTCAGCCCACATATCTGGGCTCTACTTACTGTGGGGAACTCTGCAAATAATTGCCACAGCTACCAACACTACTACAGCTTTATCAGTGCTGGCAGACCTAGTGCAGATGGCACCCCAGCAGCTGTCAGCAGCATCATGTCTATTAAACCAGCTCAGTGCCAATCTAATTAACACCATGCTGAAACAGCTGCTAGTGCTGGAGAGCTGTGAACACTGCAGATCCTCCCAGCACTAATGTCAGCGGAGCTCCAATTGTGAGAACGTTCTGTAAATGCTTCCCAGTGCAGAACACGCCTATGTTGGCTGTGACTTGGCCTTCTGTCCTTGCTGGACATAATACTCAAAGGAAGGTGTCAAACTCAACTCTACGTAAAATCTGATTTAAGACTCCTCACGTTCCACGTGTTTCTTAACAAACGTTGAAATCCTGGGTTTCTAATGACAAACACCTTCATGAATCAGACTTCAGCACCGGATGCAGCTCCCCTATTACAGAGACAGTTGCAAAGACAGTGCAACTCATACAACTGTTGCTCAGAACTGAAGAAAACCTTGTGAAAGGCCAAAAGTATTCTGGCAACAGACCCCAAAAGGGTGTTATTCGGGTTTGGTTGGGTTTTTTTTCTTTTAATAAGAGAAGAATTCACTATTTTTCAACTATTAGAATCAAGTACGATTGGATATGCCTCAATAGAGGACACAGACTGTCTCCAGTGTTTGAGACTTCCCATCTCTAGTAACTTGCATTAATAATGTGCTACTCTGTCTTCAGAGAGGCTTTCATGATTTGTCTGAGGAAATCACTATAATCACTTCTGTCTTTTAAAAATGGCAATTATGGAACAATGTTTCAGGCTGAGAAAAACAGATGAAATAACAGCTAAGTATAGTGAACCAGACAAGTGCCAGTCAAAAAGTAAACCATTGTAAAAGTGCTTCCTGCCTTGGTGATTGGCCTCCACTAGTCTGCAATTCACCTATTGTATACAGGCTGGGGG
>VZRI01005811.1:0-12176 GCA_013397515.1 Upupa epops | reverse complement strand
CATTGGAAAAGGCACAAGAACCTTTTAGCTGATGTGATTTTCTCCTTGAACAGAAGGGGTACTGGAAGATCTCTGTTTCTGGGATACCAGGCTAGCAGTCACCCCAAAGACAGGGATCATAATAATTAAAGAAATAAGTGAACTTTCAGGAGGAAAACAGTAATACATGAAAGCGGTGATTCTGGACAGCCCTTAGGATCGTCCATATTTTGCAGGACTGAATTAAAGTGAATAAAGCTCTGCCTGATGCCTTCAAATTCCTCAAAACCACCTTTTCTCTTGGCATACTGCAGAGATATATCTCAGGTTTAAATACGATTTAGTGCAGAGGTAGAACATGCAACACAAGCATTGGCAGTTAAGTACAACAGCAGAACTTTACTTCTTAAAGGTAGAAGTGGTATGTGCTGTACTGACCTCCACAATACAGGAATAAATGGCTAGTTCTCAGTCAGCAGCAATACCAGGGTGTCTGTGACACGCACCCCCTGTCCAATCCCCCAAACACGATGGCTGGGATTTCTGGCCAGGGGGTGAAATCCCCATTCCAGTACATTAAGAATTAAAAGAATCCATCCTCAAACACAGCAGCCAGTTCAGATGGCCTTCTTCTAAAGCTCATGTTGGCACAAAGTAGTGGCAGATTGTTCAAAGAGAGATAGATTTGGGTAGCAACAAAGAAGACAAGGATAAAAGTTACATCCAGCTGTGTTCCAAGTGCAGAAGGAAGTCTATTATGTGTGTCTTTTGTTTTTTCTGTTGCAGGAATCATGAGATTTTCAAGAACTGAAGTTTAACGTTAGATGCTATAAAATAAAGTAAACATTTTTCTTCTCTGAGCTCCACAGATAGCAGGAGTTGGCAATCCACTGAGACTCTCTGAAAAGGTAATTTTTGATTTGGGGCTCTGGTGGTTGTGATGCTTCACAGATATGAATACCTGCAAAGTTCGGATTCTTGTTTCAATTTTAATCCCTTAGCAGACCTTTTGTTTCTGAGAAATCAACATGTTGTTTAATCTATTCTGCATGGAAATATTTGTATGAGTTCTTGTCTCTATATAACTAGAAATTATATTCCTGCTTCTACCGACTGTGTATTTTAACCTCAGTTATGTCTATGTGAATTTGTGGATCTATACACACAAATGTACTCTGTTTTTGTGTGTGTTGGTTATTATACCCATGGTTATTATACCCGTGGAAACAACAGGGCTTATGATGCTCTGTGCCTGTATGACCTGAAACACTCCCATCAAGCTACACTGCAGACGTGGTCTTTCCATTCTGTAAGTACAATGACGAGGGGCCTGAACATCATGGCAACCTAGGTAGCACAACAAAAGAAATGTGTATGTATTCCAGCACCATGGCTTTTCATTCCAATGCTCAATGGCAGAGCCTCCTGTTAGCTGGGATTTGCATGATGTTCCTCTCATTGTAATAAGGTGTGACCAGAGCCTGTGCTGTTATTGTTTTCCACAACCCATCTCCATCCCAGAAAAGGTGATGAAACAATTTGTCCTGGATGCTGTCTTTAGGCTCATCAGGGACAAGAGAATCATTAGGGACAGTCAGTATGGCTTCATTAAGGGGAAGTCATGCTTGACCACCTTGATAGCCTTTTATGAGGGCGTAACTAGATCTATAGATAATGGCAGAGCAGTGGATGTGGTCTATCTTGACTTCAGTAAGGCATTTGTCACAGTCTCACATAGCATCCTTGTGGCCAAACTGAGGCAGTGTGGACTGGATGATTGGGTAGTGAGGTGGATCTGGCTGCATGATAGAAGTCAGAGAGTGCTGGTCAGTGGGACAGAGTCTAGTTGGAGGACTGTATCTAGTAGAGTCCCCCAAGGATCAGTGCTGGGAGCAGTCCTCTTCAATGTAATCATTAATGACTGGATGAGGGATTAGAGTGCACTGTCAGCAGGTTTGCTGCTGACACAAAGCTGGGTGGTGTCGCCAACAGCCCAGCAGACTGTGATGCCATTCAGCAAGATCTGGACAGGCTGGAGAGCTGGGCAGAGAGAAACTGAATGAGGTACAACATGAGTCTTGCATCTGGGCAAGAGCAACCCCAGGGACCAGTATAGTCTACGAATGTGAACTATGTGCCCAGATCTGTGCCCCAGTTAGAAGCAAGTGCCAATCTGCTAGAAGGTAGGAGGACAAAAACTGAAAAGCTGATCAAAAACTGCATACTGGAAAAGTTGGGTCAGGAGTTCGGATTATTAGGAAAAATTTCTTCACAAACAAGGTTATTCAACTTTGGGTAGATTTTCCCAGGTAGGTGGTAGAGCCCCCATCTGTGGAGGCATTTAGAAGACATACAGGAGCTAAAATGTCATGATTCTCTGGTAATCTAGCAGTGCCGGGTCAGTGGTTGGACTTGATGATGTTCAAGGTCTTTTCCAAACAAAATAATTCGGTGATCCTGTGAAATTGAAATCACAGAGAATGGTAGGGAATAGAAGAGACCTCTTTAGATCATCTAGTTCAACTTCCCTGCTACAGCAGGATCACCTAGAGTAGATTACACAGGAAATGTGTGCCCTGATGGGTTTTAATCCCTTCAGAGACAGAGGCTCAACAACATCTCTGGGCAACCTGTTCCAGCACTATGTCATCCCCAGAGTAAAAAAGTCTTTCCTTACATTTAGGTAGATCCTCTTGTTTTTCAATTTTTGGCTGTTGGCCTTATCCTGTCATAGAACACTGAGAAAAATCTGGCCCCATCCTCCTGACACCCACCCTTCAGATATTTGTAAATACTGATGACATCTTCCCTCAGCCTCCTCCAAAAAATTGACCTAGCTCTTTCAGCCTTTCTTCATATGGTAGCTACTCCTGTCCCATAATTATCTTAGTGGCCCCATGCTGGACTCCATCCAGTTCCAGTTCCTTGTACTTGAACTGGGGAGCCAGAACTGGACAGAGTAAAAGAAATGATAACATGATGAAAACACATCTTTCTATTCCCCCTCAGTAACACCACCTTTTAAATTAAAGGTAATTGGCACTGGTGATTTTTGTTTACTGATATTAAAAAAGCTGTAATAGTTTTATCTTCTAGACTGAACAAATCAACGGACACAATATGCCATGAGGTTTTGAAAAAAACCTATTGTAAGTTGCATCATTTATTGTTGACAACAAATATTGTCTTACAGCAGACAACATTAGCTATTTAGCAGCCTACCATAATAATAAATAAGACAGTAAGTGATGCAGAATACATATTGAACTGCATCCAGCACGCTGTACCACGGCTAGGCAAAGGGAGAGCCCTGCATCTTTAATTCAGCTCTTGTAAATAAAGGGAGACCAAAGCAAACTACTCTTTAATAAGACAAAAAGTATAGAAAAATTTAAGCCAAGTCAGCATAAAATTTTAAAATCTTACACATCAGAAAAACAGCCATGGAAATTCCTTATTTCTGTGGGAATATCATGGTTTATCCACCCCTTGCCACCCCTTGCCACTTAACTAGCTATAAATATTTTGATTTTACTTAAATACCCTTTAAATGTTTTGTAATTAATATGAGGTCTGGGAAAATACAACTTACATTTGTTGCTCATATGATAATAAGTTAACTGCATGTGAAGTAGATTTACCTATGACATTAATTAACAGCAATTAATGAGCATCCTTTTTATGTTTGCGTTACAGTTAGCTTTCAGACAGCAACGAATACTCTGAAAGTAAACCTAAACAGAAATATCCTCCAGCAATGCCAAGGTTTGATTTAATACTCAATCTGGCGGCTAATCTTTGTAAGTCAAAACATGGTAAAAGAAAGATATCTTCAAACCCTTTCTCTTGTCTTTTGAAGGAGTACCCTGAATATAAATGTCGTGAATCACCAATACAGTACAAATGGAGCAAGACATAACGGAAGCCTTTTGCTTCTTTGGAAGGAGGATGACACCTACAATTCTAATAATTTGATCTCCTATGCCATCACCATGGATGAAGGTAATGCAGAGTTTATTTATTCTCACCTCCTGAAAAGGAAGCAAGTGTTCTCGTTTCTTGGATTAAAAAAGAAACAAGCTAAAAATGCATTCACAGTAACACCAACCGCATTCTTGCAAAGTTTGTCTTTTCTTTTCCTAGCCTATCCAGGAAGAATACTTGTTTATAAGTGGGTTTTATTTATTTACTTGCCCCCTTTCTCTTAGTGATCTCCTTTTACCTGGAATGAATGTCTATGAAAAAAATAACTTGAGAGCAAAGATGTAAATAAATATACAGCAACAAAAGGAAAATCAAGTACCTCTTGACTGTGCTTGTTCCAGGTATTGAATCCAACATTCAAAGCCACTCTAACTAAAGCAACTGGCAGGTAAACTTGCTGCTGTTTTAGCAGTGGAGAAGTGCAGATGTGGGTATGCACTCTGATGGACAACAGACACAATATTCAGAGCTCATACAAGGCATTATGGACCCAGCTTCACCCTTCTACTTGTTCATGCACTCTGGAGTCCATGTAAAACATCAAGCCTGTTCATGGTTCCTGCAGCCTAAGCCCAGAGAAAACAACAGTGAAAGATGGGAATCATTGACACAAGAGCCGCTTCCTTGGGATCCTGTCTGTACATAAACCATCTGCACATGGACACACAAAACACAGTTCTGTGAGGAGCCATCTGGGGGTCACCCAGGTTCAGCAAGGGAGTGTTTATCTGTGCAGACTATTGTCCAGTGCACTGCCATGAATGCAATTGTCTTCAAAAGGAAGACACCTGAGCCAGCGTGTTGCCATCCAGGTGCTACATGTCAGGTAAGAAGCTGTCATATACAGAGAGCAGCAATTGAACCACTTTGCCCAGCTGATTTGAGCAGGCCTAGCTGATGTTGTCTGCAGTCTTACTCACTGCGTAACAGTGGGATTTTTGTTTATGTGCTTACATTTCCTACTCAGTGTGAAGCTTTTTGCTCACAAAACCCCATTCCTATGGTTTTTACTCAGGTTGCAAAGTGCATTACTTTTTTTGCAGCGTAATTTTCTTGCTTTTCTTTTTGAAACACATTACAAAAGTTATCCTATAAATAAGAACAGCATATTCCACTAAAACAGTTTCTGAATGCAACAATCATGTTAAGGGTATTTTTTGTTCTCACTCAAAGGGATCCTCCATCAACTTTCTTTAAAAGACTTCTAGAGAATAGATCTATACTGCCCCAAAGTACTCGGCATCTTTATAACTTCCCATTTAAAAAGGCAAAACAACTTTTTCTTTAAATCCTTTCCTCATGCTTCAAAATTATTACAGAACATAGAGAATAATTAGCTGGGTGTTGATCAAGGCCACTGATCTAATTGTGGGAAATTATTGCACACCTGGTACTAATGAAACATGCAAGAAATGATTTTATAGCCATTAGTCCATGTTTTATACTATATAAAAATACCCCTCTAACAAAATAGTAAGGGGAGTAAGTAGTAATAGTAAGTAAGAGTCTTGTATCTGGGCNTATCTGGAGTATTGTGTCCAGTTCTGAGCCCCTCAGTTCAAGAAGGACACAGAGCTGCTGGAGGGTGTCCAGCGTAGAGCAACAAAGATGGTGAAGGAAGTAGAACAGCTCCCTTATGAGGAAAGGTTGAGGGAGCTGGGTTTCTAGCTTGGGAAAGAGGAGGCTGAGGAGTGACCTCATTCATATCAGGGGTGGGTGTCAGGAAGATGAAGCCAGGCTCTTCTCAAGGTCCTCTAGTGATAGGACAAAGGGGAATGAGTGCAAGCTGGAACAGAGGAGGTTTAATCTAAATATCAGAAGGAACGTCTTCCAGTGAGGGTAACAGAGCATTGGAACAGGTTGCCCAGGAACTTCTGTGGAGTCTCCTTCTCTGGATGTGTTCCTGTGTGACTTGGTCTAGGTGATCCTGCTGTGGCAGGGGGATTGGACTAGACGATCTTTCGAGGTCCCTTCCGATCCCTAATGATTCTATGAGTCTATATTTTCAGTTCTGAAGTAGTCCTCCGCAGAGTCACCCCAGCTAGCTCTGCTTTTGATAACCCAGGAAAAATACAGGAACTTTCTGGGATGGCTTAAGGCCAAGATGCCTGGACATGGGTTGCCTGAGATTTGAGAGTTATTCATGTTCTTGCCAAGACTTAGTGCATCTCAAGAAGTTTGTTTACATGTTTCCTAGGGACTCAAACTAATATAAATGCAGAACATGGGTACTTTTTGCTAGTCATCTACAGCCCATAAATTCCACTCTGTAAACATATGTCCAGAAAGAGTAAAAGACAAAATTATAAGTAAATCAGATGGCTGGAGTAGCACCTGCAGAGCTGACACCAAGGGCTATACACGTGAACAGTTAGACATCTTGACTTTCGCTTGCTAAGCACAAGAGACAGTAAATTGCCTCTTGAATCATTAAAACATGAATTAAAACATGGAAAAACCGATTGGACTCTTTTGCAAATATCGAAATCACAGAAAAGGAGCACTGGTGCATCCTATTAATTATTAACTGAAGTAAGTGCTGATTACCAAGAGTAGAGTAGTTACCTACAGAGAACACACGTGATTTAAAATTCAGCAGATGACTATTACCTGAATCCATTTCACCCAGGTATAGCATCACTAAAGGTGAAATGAAATTAGTCATGAAGGAAAAAGCGGCCTTGTACAGAAGGAGACACTTGCATTACTTTGAAATTGAGAGCCTGGAGAAATGAAGAAGATAAACTACTAATCAACTAATTCTAAGCCAAGAGTGGACACACAGGGCACTCATCACAGAAAGAACAATTTGAGGGATATCTTTATCACTTTCTAGCCAACACCAGAGTAAATTGCACTTCCTGCAGTGCTGCAGTCCATATTTACAACACTGGGCTTTACACTTCTCTTTCTGTTGTCTAACATCTTGGAGAAAGACTGTCAATTTTTGTTGGCCTCAATGAAATCAGCACAGTCAGATGTATTTGAGTCAAAGAACTGGGTTGCTGCTTTTTCAAAACTTCAGTGGCTTCAAGACCACTCCAAGAAGAGATGACAATGGTATCTGAAACCCTCATCTCAACTTAAGGTAGTCAAAATTTTATGGGCCAGACTACTCCCCTCCTAGAACGTGCTGTAATGAAAACTATATGGCTCTGACACTGTGTGTTAAGACTTGAGGGAGAATCAATTTAATGGAGTGTAGATCAAGTGCTGAGTTTTGGAAGTGCTAGGTTTTAACTTGTACAGTACTTCAAGCTACGTTTGAAATCATTCTCTGGCTTGCACAGTAAATTTGTGACTTGTGCCATGAATCTGAAGTCATTTGGCCATAAAATGAAGTAGCACATCTAAGTCAAGAAGATTGCATCGATGCAAAAAGAAAATACATTCAAAACTTTCTGGGACACAGTTTAAGGGTTAAACTCCAGTCTACAAAATGTAACTGCTGTTCTCTCTCTTAAGCAGGACATGTATTTATCAAACGAGTCACCTCTTTATGAAATGAGCTATTTATATACTGGAGTCTAGAGTGTAGCTAGTTCTAAATTGTAAAGCAAAAACAATGGAATGCTATTACTGCAGTGTTTCTGAAGAGATAGAGGTGCAATGGTTGATGTTAAATTACCTTGGCTATACACAGTGCAAGCACACACATTCTCATGAACAAGCAAGTAGAGGAACCAAGGAAAGAAAAGGTGGAAAAGACTTAATCTAGCAGACAAGAAAGTATGCTAGATCTGATAAAAGCATCAAGCACATCACTTCCCTGTGGAGAAATGGAGTAGTAGGATTGATGTAGTTGCATGCTGCTTATTCTGGGGAGATGAACAGACAAACAGAATCTAACACTAACTTAGCAAATTGGAGAGGAAGAAGAGTCAAAAAACTCCAGTCTCTTTCAATGTTAACCTTTTTAAATGCCTGCTATCTTCTAGCTCATTAAGTGGTATCATTTTGTGATAAAGTTCATCAATGTCACTGAACATTGCTCCCCAAAGGTGGAGAAGGTTGCAGTAACAAGCAGAGGTTTCTACACTTTGCTTGATGATTAAAATAACCTGTCAGTGTGTAAGAATAAGGCTAGGACCAGAAACTTTCTCTGCTGTGATTTCACGTTTTCATTAGAATAGAGAGCTTTGTCCCAAGCCTGTGGCAGTGAGCTCTGAAAACAGGACTTCAGCAAAATACCGAACACTGAAAAGCACGTGGCAGAAACTACAGGAGAATATTTCTATGATGCTTTGTGGAAGTAAAGTGGTGAGAAAAGTATTCTGAAAAACCACAAGAGATGGTTGTACATTACATCTTCACATACAGCCTTACGCTTAAAGAAACAGTCAGACAAATGAACTGTGCTTAGAAACCAACAGACAATAAAGCCTAGGGGGAAAGTCCAAATCATTGGCTTTTCCTCTGTTTTACTGATGACTTCTTTACAATTTTAATTCATGCCCTTTACAGAAAAATAGAATTCACAGGAGGTAACCTCTTTTGCCTAATGTTGTTTCAGACAGGCAGATTTCTTTTTTTAAGCATGGGATTGGGGGAAACAATTGGACTCTAAACACAGAAGTCACAGTATCACAGTAATGATGAAGCTGGAAAAGACCTTAAAGATCATCCAGGCCAACCTAAAACCAACCAAGTAACCTAATATCTGACATCTCGATCATGCCACTCAGCGCTTCATCCAGCCTAACTTTGAACACCTCCAGAGATAGTGACTCGATCACCTCCGTGGGCAGTCTGTTCCAAAATCGAATCACTCTTTCAGTGAAAAGCCTTTTCCTAAGTCCCATCTTGGGTGGTGTGACATGGAAAACATGTAACAGCTGACAACTCCAAGTTATAACCTAATCACTAACCTGCCTCTTCAAAGTTTCTTCCCAAACTGTGCACTCAATTCATTCTAATCATAAGGAAACTTGTTCTAAACAACTATTAAAATTATTTGCAAATATTTCTAAGTAAATAGATGTTATTGTTATACAATGTATAATGATTCACATGGATCTAGTTTGGACAAAGAACATATTTTGTCCTTTGCCTTAACTCTAGATGTGGCGATACACCAACCCATACATTATTTTCCACAAGCTGCACTACCTCCACGTCATCATCTTTACTGAAAACTAAAATACAGTAAGGTAAGTTAAATAAAGTCAGGTTAGCATGTAGGTCACTCTTATGGTGATGGCTATGTTGACAATTATCTTGCCTCTAATTAAATACTATACTCAGGTAACTTGCGTTGAGGAGGCAATAGCTTAGGGTTGGGATACAGAAATGGATTCTCTACATGTTGTCGATCAGATTTTTTTCTCTTAAATAAGCTAGCATAAGACATAACTCCATTCATAATTCAATGAAGACAGAATAGCACATATCACAAGCTTAAATCAGCATCACTTACATAATACAGGCACTAGGACAACTGGAAAGAAAGGGACCTGTATAGCCATTGAAAGTCTAGCCATGCATCAAAATACCCTGGTATTCACGCTGTTCTCTGAGATGTATAGTCATCGCACTATAGAATATACATTTCTACCAACTGCTCTATGCCTAACTTCATTAAAATGTGTGAGGTTTAGCAATTGCAAGGTTACTGAATACAACCCAGTCTCTCTTGCTGTATTACAAATATTATTCATAGAATTTGATTGTGATCAACAAATAAGCTCATCCAGTGCACAGGGAGTAACATTCACTATGTTGCAGACTAAACCTATTTGAAATACATCAACCAGATTTACATCCTTTATTTTAATTTAAATATAGATAGGTTACAGGAATATAACATCTCTCGACAATGACTTGAGTACTTTTTTGTTAAGTAGCATTTACTGTGTGACAGATATGAAATCTTTAGAGATATAAAAATATGTGCTCTTCTAGCCTCCATAAAAAGATTAAAAACTCAGACTTGAGAAGTTCTTTGTTTTGTTTATAAATGGCTCTTACTGGGTAACACACTGTTTAATCACTAGCTGTGACCCGTTGTGTGAAATGACGGCCCTAATGCACCCAAAATTAATATTGACTGGTTAGAGCATCAGCCTGGAACATAAGGGTTCTCTCTCTGCACTGTTGTCCTTGCTTTAATCACTTCATGAGTCTTACTGTGACACAGACCTCAGATGAATTTTCTTAAGGGCTTTTTTATTCCTAGATGAGAAATAGCTTCAAAGAACTTCACTTTATTATTAATCACACTAAAACTGAACATACTGACAGAAAAGCATTATTTTCTGTGCAGACAGTGACAAGTATTTTTCAGCTATTCTTCCTTCCTAAAATAAAAATCAAATCTTGTGAATAACACTAGCAAAAACAGTTCTACATCTAACTTAAAGATGGTTAGTTTTGGCACTATAGTAATGACTAGTCATTTGGGAGAAGAGATCAGCACCAGCATCACTACAATCTCCTTTTAGGTAGTGGTAGAGAGCAATAAATCAATCCTTTCTAGAGTGTAACTGGTCCTAGCTGCAGATAAAACAGGCTGTATGCTTCAGTCTAGACTGAACAAGCACAAGTTATCCTTAGGCTTCCTGAAGTTGAGGAATATTTCTACAGTGTTTGGATTAGATCCTGGTAATGCTGATGGTGCACAGATAACACTGTATTTCTAGACAAAAGATTTAAAATAAACAAGGGAATTCAGGTACAGAAAAGCCCCCCTACTCATGAAATACACTAAATATGACCTTGGTTCTAAACAAGTACGTAAGGCATTTCCTAGGAGGAAAAGAAATGGGATTTAAGCTTATTTTAATCTGATAAATTACGTGTCAATCGTTCCTCAGGATTAAATGCAAATTGCTGCTTGAACAGTCAAAACAACAATCATTACTAAGATTAACTACACTTGTAGTATAGAACAAAATTGACTAAACACACTTGTGTTGTTCTTTCGTCTGAATTAGGCTTGGCAAAACAAGTCATTTCTTCAGGCTTCTGTTCTCTATCTGATTCAACATCAATACAGAAGAATGAGCTTTAATACCAGACATTTTAAATCACACATAAAACGGCAGATAAGAAGAAAACTTCTCCCAGACTCAGACACCCATTGCACTGAGGAAGACAGATACCAAACGTACACACTCCACTTGGTCAAATTCCACCCTGTCAACAGGAGCAGTCGTTCCTTTCTGCACTCAGCATGAAAAGCTCTGCAAGATATGCTCCTGTCTCTAAGAACCCCAAGCATTCATGAAATGTATATCAGACCCTCACTTCAAATCCCACATATAACGAGATGGAGATTTTACGATAGCTGCTGAATTTTCAGTCTGTATCTCAAGATAAATGACAGCTTATTCAGACTTTGAGCAATACAAAAACATGGACTAAAAACACCCTCCAAGCACCACAAGATCCAAGTAACAAATTTTGCTGGGTATCATCAACACCTTTTTTTCTTGAAAGGCTCGTATTTTTCTACCAATTCTAGTGTTTTCCCATGGAATGGAAGTATTCTAGATGCTTGACTTATAAAAGGCTTTAGCAAATAGCGAATAACTCTAGGTTTAAGGATTACAACGAAAGGATCCCTTTTCCTACTGAGATTCCAGACTTGTGTAAACCTCTGGATTTCATCTCTACTGCAGGAGAACAATAAACGTCTTCCTTATGAATTTTTAAAATGTGAAGTACAAGTGCAAGATTAATAGAATTTAGAACACACACTATGAGTGATTACCCAGAGGATGTAGGGAACACATACAAATACTTATGCATTTGAGATGATTGCTAACCCTGTCTCACTAAGCTGTTTTTTCGTGCTGCTTTCCTCCACACTCCCTCAGCTGTAAGTTAGTTCAATGGATCATTTTCACTGTAGCTGTTTTCTCTCCTCAGAAAAGAAGGAAAAACTCCTGAGTCTATTTTTTCTGTTTATCCACTAGTAATGGATCAATAGGTCCTCCTCTATTCTTTTAATTAAAATCAGTTAAAATGTATTTTCTATATGAACTACAGTTTCTATTTAAAAATTATTACTATATAAACTATATATAATAGAATCACAGCATACTACAGGCTGGAAGGTTCCTCCAGAAATCATCTAGTCCAACCTTCCTACACAAGCAAATACATCTCTATCTAGATCAGGTTACTCAAAGCCTCACCAAGACGAAGCTTGAAGTGATTCCAGGATGGGGTCCCCACTACCTCCTATTCCAATGATCAACCACCCTCACATC
>VZRI01005810.1:0-10745 GCA_013397515.1 Upupa epops | reverse complement strand
CCTATGGATGAGGTTGCTGGCTCTTTTGAGTGCAGCCTGCGGATTTACACAAGGAGCTGGTGCCCAGCTGGGAATGACTGTGAGACGTTTAGTGCTGGGGAAAGCAATAATTCAGATAGCAGGGCAGAGTCTGAACACATGCCACATGCATTCTCCTTTGCTGGGAGATTGGGTTACAGTCTGATTGGTGGTGGGGTGCTTGCCACATGCTATGTGATGGCAGTGTCTGACTCTCGGTTTACAGCAAACTCGATGCCAGCCATTGATGTGGGAATGTCTTGAAAGCCAGAGCCTTCACTCACCCACAGCAGGAGCTGCTCCATGCACTCACATGGCTCAGCAGCAGTGACTGGTAAGTGAACACCATGTTCACTCTTTCTTCTTCTCAACATATGGGTAAATGAGTAACCCTTTTTCCCATGTGACAGCTCAGGTGTCCAAAGGGAACTAGTGGAACTGTCACATAGCAGTTTCCTCACTTTGTCATGCAGCTGTGAATGAAATCCTCAGACAGAGTGTGGGGATGTCCTAGAAGCCAGAGCCTTGGCTCATCCTTACCAAGAGCTGCTCTTTGCACTCACATGGCTCAACAGCAGTATCTCTGCTCTTTGTCATCTCCAATGTGATCAGGTAGCCCAGAGCCACATCCACCCTGACCTGGCAGGGTTCCAGGGATGTATCTGCCACCTCTGGGCAACCCATGCCAGTGTTTCATCTAATTCCAGATCTGGAATCTTTAAGGACAGGCTGCTTAAAGGGGGAATGAGAAATGGTCTGCAGAGGACAAACACAGCTCCGGACTGGCAATGCCAGCTCTGAGTCCTGAGCTGTCCTCTGGGAATGGCAAGAGAAAAGTGCCTCAGTAACAGCAGAAGGAATTCTGTCTCAGGGATCTGCTACAGGGAGCATTCAAGAAACAGAAATGTGGTGCCGTGTGCCAGGTTCTAGGAAGCAGTGACACAGAGAATTCATGTGCCAGGGATGTGAGAAAGGCTGCCTTGTTTAATGGCCACATAGGAACCCAAGCTTGTGAAGCCATCCATTTGCCTTCAGGATTTATGTCTGCTTTGGCCCTCACAGCATCCTGTGGGAACACGTTCCATGATTTAATTCAGTGCTGTGTGAAGAAGCACCTCCCTCTGTTTGTTGGAGCCGACACCCTGGTAATTTCAGAAGGTGCTGCCCAGTTCCTGGGTGGTGATTAAAAGCCAATCTTCTTGGTAACTGCCTTTCAGGGAGCAGAACGTACTGGTCTCTTCATTGTCGGTTGCCTGGCTGCCTGCCACTCTGAAGTCCTCCTCTCTAGGCTTCACGATGTCACCTTGGCAGTTACCTATTTGCTCTCCCAGGCTGCCGAAAGTGCCTAGATATTGTGAACAATGGGGAAGTGAAAGTCCCTGCAAAGGGTGGTGACACAGCCTTGTGGCTCTGGTGGAAGAGAGACAATGCCAATTGCAGCAGTTAGAGCCCTTTGATATTTCACAGGCTAACCCCAGGGGTGCTGGGAAGTCATGCATCATTATTATGCCATTAAGTGGAGAAGTAAGGAGGCTAATTGCTGGGCCATGGAGCACACTGGGGAGAGCATGCTGGGTGGGGCAGAGCCTGCTCAGCAGGAGCAAGTGCTGCCAGGAGGGGTCTGTCTGATCATCCTATGCCCAGAGCGCTGCTTTCGATTCCAATTGACACTGCATGTTTGCCTTGAGACGATGAGTCTCCTTACAGGTGCCTTCACAGTCTGACTCACAGGGGATAGCTGAAGAAAAGGGGTATCAGATAGTCTGGGGAGGGGGAATCCCTTTTCCTTGCATGTAGTCTGTGCACAACATCATTTCTGTGTCTATTTGAGGATAGCATGCTTGATGTGTGGCTAAAATTGCAGCAGGAGCACATGTCCACCCTGCGGCAACCATAGGGAGCATCTCTGAGGCAAGCTGTTGCATCCAGCTCTCTTTCTTCTCTGCTCCAGTGATTGCTCTCTTGTTTCCCAGCACTGCAACTTCCTGGTGGACACATAATGACTTTACGGTTCTGGATCTCAGTTCCAGTCACTCCCCACACAACAGCCTGGTTTTCTCCATTTAAGAGAAAGGAATGCACTAGATGGCTAAGCAAGAACAATGAAAGAGAGGAAATACAGGAAAAGAGTGGTGCAGGGGGAGAACCGTCCAGTGACCCAGGAAGGAGGCAGAGCACTTTGATAGCCAATGGCTAGCAGATGATGAGTCAGAAGAGGAAGCTATAGCTTCATGGATTCTGAAAGATCTGACAGCTATTAGAAAAGACTACAGCCATAATAAGAATGAATCCCTGATGACCGGGACATTACGATGCTATGACACTGGAGCTGAATCCATGAATATGGAAAGGAAAGAGGCCAGGCAGTGATGATCAATAACTCATGATCTGGGAATTGATAAAACAATTGGGAGACAACCTGGAAGCCACTCGCTTTAGGAGTGTCTGACTGAAGCCCCAATTAAGACAACTTGATACGGTGTCCTGGCATATGGACCACCCTTGGAGCAGGACATTCAATGTCTAAGAGAACTAATTTCTGACCAAACTGAAACGCATATGGACCCTGAGAAGTGGCCTTGCTGGAAATCTTCCTAGAAGAAATTCACACAGTGTGCCCCTATTGCATATTCCCACACTCCAGCAGGGTGGCTTGTGGTATGAAGCACTGACAACCCCCCAGATGTGGGTGAAATTGTGGGTTCATCTAAAAGTAAGAAATATGGAGCCTTAGTGGACACTGGCGCAGAGTCCAGATACCTTCACGTTTTAGAGGCCTGGAGCCTGTAACTATCTTTGGAATCAGGCTGGGTTGACTAAAAAAACACTAAAATTATTTTATTTAAAGCATGCTCCTGTAAACTTTATCTTGTCTTACACAGACACAACTCTGTTTACTCACTTATATCCTCATCACTTTCATACTTGAAAAAGTGTGTTGTGACCTTTCCTGGGAGTCTGTTTTTCCTCTTTGGAGAAAGGAAGAAGAGGAGGAAAATGGCTAGATATAGATCTTCCTTCTCCTCCCTGCAGTTGCTTTTCCTTCTTTTCCAGGAAATGATGCCTGGTAATTTCTCTCAAATGAAGCTTGGGTCTCACCCAGCCATAGTTTGGTCAAAATCTACCCTCAGTACTTGAAATATCTTCATAGAAAAAGTGACATTGTAAGATCACGATGCAGATCCCCAGATCAAGTTGCTATAGCTCCAAAAAGGTATACTGGTTTATGTCAGCTGAGACTATCATGCCTACTGTGTGAGGAGCTATCTGACATTTAATCAAATGTGTCAGAAACACAGCTAAGATCTTGGTCACCACCTTTCCTTGGTCCCCACAGGTGCCAGACGCTTCTGCAACCACACTCTTGATGACTATACTCTCAGATGGACTCAGTGGCTGGCCCCAGAGGCACTACCTTCCTCCACAGCCCAGACCACCAGCCTCCTCTTCATAAGGCTGAAAATGGTGCCTCTTGCAGCCCCAGCACTGCCGTGGGGCTGCCTGAGTGCTTTCATGTTACCTCCTTTGCTAAATACAGCGTGCAGCCCCTCACAGCCAGCTTCATCCACCACAGCTTTTCCTGTTCCTCAGACACGAGGCACGAGAAACGGCTGGCTGCTCTTCAGGGCTGAAACCTCACTGCTCACCTCACTCTGCAAACCAGACAGCTTCTGTCTGCAGCTCTTTGCCGAGAGCCCCGCCTCGGGGCCAGCGGCTGGAGTGCCCGCTGCCTTTCTAAGGCCCCAACGGACACCGCGTCTTGGTTGCCTGCCAGTAAAGAGCAGCTGCACCGCCTTCCTGTAGCTGATTTTAATTGTATTTGCTCGGGACACTTCGTCCAAAACTTGTGCCAACATAATCTGCAAGGAGGATCATCGTCATCATTATCATCACCTGAGTACGGTGGGAAACAAGCTCACAATTTTTTTCAGGCATTTTTATTTCAGGGAATTAGAAAAAGTGTGTAGACTAACGAAATACAATGCTGGATATGCGGACCGATGTCCGACACCACACCTTACACCCGTTGGGAGGGGGGTACCTAGCCTGGTGCATACTCACGGTTCGTTTACATAGAACAATGTTCCCGCCAGAGAGGACTGGCTGGGGGAGGGGGAGTGAACCTAAAGTTTCCCGCCGGACCGACTGAGGGAGGAGGGGGTAGAGAGCTGAAGTCACAGAAGGGGGCGGGGGAAACAAAGGATCCCACGGCATTTCCACAACTGGGTTATTAACAATTGCGTAACTGCGTTGAGAACTTTATAATTCCAGAGACAGTGCGCCCTTTATATCTCACTATCTCACAGGGACGGTGCGGGTTGGCGTTGGGGTCCCCTCAAGCCCCTCGTCCGCGCCCCTCACGACAACCGCCGGCCACCCGCCCGCTGAAGGAACGCGCCGCCATCTTGTGTCTGTGAGCGGCCTCGTTCAGCCGGCTGGACAGAGGCGCAAAAGGAAAAGGAAAAAACGCACTGAAACCAACTAAACAAAACCCGAGCCGATGTCTCTGTGTGGCAGTATTAATCGGTAGCAGCTGCACAAGTGTAAGAATTTGCCGTTACTTCCTGCTGTGCCTCAGTGCTGGCAGCCACCAAACCCTGAGGGAGGGAGCATTGCTCATAATGCCCTTTTATTTTCATTGTGCCTTGCTCAGCTGAGTTTCCTTCCTTTTATGAATTGTAGTCTTATTTTGAGATAGAAGCATTTGAGTTCAAAAGCCCCACGGGGCTCTTGCAGGAGTGACGATGAAGAGAAGGTGGGGTTGGATCCAAACACGGGGGTTTGATGACCGAGGGTGAAAACGCAGGGAGCCCAGTGGTAAATCAGACACTAGCTGGGCAGAGCTGGCCCGTCTGCAGGCTGCACTGCAGGAATGAGAGAAGACAAAACACTAAAAGCAGTTGAAATACAAAATCTTGAATGCAGGGCTTTCCTTTTAAAAGACCCTCCTTTTTTCTCAGCTTATAGCTGGTGGGAGCGTATTCATTAGCAGCTCTGCCAGGTTCCATAGCTGTTAGGTTTTACTGAGGATGGTGTAAAGGTCCTTGAGGAAAATGAAAGCAGCAGCTACTACAAACTAAAGCTGCACTTGCCTGTTTCAAGCCTGACGTGGTCTTCGTAAAGACAAGGAGTTGTCTTCCTGCATCTTAGACAAGATAATGTGGACAGGTCCAGCAGGTGGCTTGGCAAGCATGCCAACACTTGGCAAGCTGGCTCCAGCCCCAAACTGGGGCATTGCCTGACCCCAGCATTGCTTGTGGAGGCCAGGCCTCTGTATCTAGACAGCAAAAGACAGAGAACTAAAAATAGGCAAGTCTCATTCTGATCCTCCTCTTCCCCATCAGCCATGATGTTTGCCTGTGCCTCCATACTAGGTATGTATCGTGCACAGTTTGAGCAAAATCCACCCTCAGTACTTGAGACGCCTTCTTGGAAAAATTGACATTGTAAACAGCTGCTTTTGTGCCTCTATTCCAAAGGGACTCTTTTTCATTATGAAAATGGGATTAATGGAGTGGTTTCTAGGTAGAGAGAAACACTTCAGGAGCTCTCCTGTCCCCACCCCGATCTCTTGCTAAAAGATGACAACCAGCATCATCATNCTCCCTAAATGAAACAAGCGTGTCCTCCCCAGATGAAACAAGAAACCCTCTTTATTCTGTCCTTCACATCCCTTTGCCCCTTAGACTGACGTAGCATTCTCTTATCTTCACTTGGCTGTCTCTGGCTTAGCTCAAGCCCAGGTGTTACCCAGGCAGGGCCCCACAGTACGTTCTTTTCTATATCTATTAGCTATACAGTGCTAGTTTCTCCTGCTAAAGCTACAACATTCTAACATACATGGAAAGACACTCTACTAATTTACAATCATTTCATAAAATTTTGCCTTTTCCAACACTTCTAGGATCTCTTACTACTGCAACAGAAGAGCTGCATAAAGTTGATGGAAAGCTGTCCTCTGCCTTCCTGATCTCATATTTTGATTTGTTACTGTGCCTTACTTCCTGAAGCTCACCAGAACTGAAGACGTATCACGTCCCTATCATTAAGAAAAGGAATTAACTCGAATTCATGGATTCCTTTGGGGCTGAATCAAGTAGACTTACAGCATAGGTCCACATGAAAGTTAAAGCTTCTTAAATTACTGTATTAATATTTCAGAAGGCACAGAAATCAGAAGGCACTTATTAGATGTCCAACTCAGAAAGCAGAGGAGAGAAAAGGCAAAAGGGAGGAAGATAGTTAAGGGGTCATATCACCCCCTGGTACTGTAGGCTGTGGCTCCACAGAGTTCTGGAGAAATTCTTTGCTTTTTCTATTTGCTGTCTCAGTCAGTTTCCCTGCCTAGTTGGCTTCGTGGATGGCAAGGGGTGAGGTGGTGGTGATAGATGATCAGTTCCCCTTGGTTACCTCAGGTTTGCAGATTTTTGGTGTCTCCAGCAGTCCTTTTGTCAGTCTCTTGTCCTGGTTGCAGGCTGGGGAGGACTGATGGTCACCCTGCACTGTTCACATCCTTCCTTTTCACCCTGCTGCTAGGGGTGTTTTTCTTCCCACTCCCCAAGAGCACGTGGGAACTTTGTTCTCAGGGTCTTAGACAAATTAAGTCCTGGAGAGAGTGTGCTAACACTGCAGTATTTTACAAGCCTAAACTCTAGCTTTTTGAGTCTTTAGTGGAAAAGACAACTGGATGGGGAAATAGCATCCATAGTGAGACATTTAGCTTCTCTGCCAACTTGCATCATACATAGGGCAACATTCCTCCTGGAATTTTTTCTGTAAGAAATATTTCATGCGTGTGCATTAGGTTCTTCTTTGTCAAACCAAGTCCATACCTGTTTTCAGTCTTTATTCTGAATCAGAATTGAAACAAGCTTTGCAATACTGTCTTTTTTTGTGGAATAAAAGCATCAATATCTAGTCAGCTTTAGAGATGAATGAATTTTGTAATGCTTGTCAGCCTCTAATGCTTCTCCCATTTTGGAAGCCTTCACTATTACAAGCATACCAAGCCTGCTCTAAGGCGGACAGTTACAGATACTTCTTACATGCATATAATATGCAGCATGAAAGAGGGTGTGCTTAGTTCAGCATTGTGAGATATCTCTATAATTTTGTATCAGATAATAGCACTTTCTAATGCTGAAATTAAAAGCAACCTTGAAAGGGAGTAATACCAGCTGTCACCGAAGACCCTGACCCCTGAGGTGACACCAGTGTTGGTGTCACAGCACTGTGACCCAGTTTTGCTGGGGCTTCCTGAGTCTTGCTCATTCTAGGACAGGAGTAGGGAGCAGATAGGCAGCAGCAGACCGGACCTGCATCTCTGAACTGCTTCTGCCAATGCCTGCTCACATCAGCTCAAAGATTTCAAGACAGTATCACTTCATATAAGAGATGGAACACCTGCTATCATAAAAATCAAATCAAAATAAAAGCATCACTATTGAGTTTTTCACAACCATAAAATCAGTTATAAACAATATTGTTGTGTTAACAGCGTCTTCCTTGCTGTTCATGCTGTTCATGGCTCTGATGTATCTTCCTCAGGTGTCTTGTCTTCACCTGTGTGATCAGTTATCAATTGTCTGTATGGTGTAATGCTTTTTTGCAGGGATCCACCTGGGTCCTTTATCTGTGGAAACACAAGCATAACCTCTTCTCCACATAATTAATGGAAATGGTCCCTGGATTTGCCCAGTTTCTGGGTTTTTAATTAACACCAGAGGTTTTTCTTTTGATTCTNAGAGCCATCAGTGTGCTCCAGGTAAGACTCTGTCTGGAGTCACAAATTCTCCTTGGCTCATCATTCATATATAACTGGTAACAAAAAGGGGTTTATTCACACTTGTAAGAATACTTGCAGTTCTACTAAATAGGAAACAGGTCAGGCTAAAATTCTTAGCATTCCTTATACTTAGCTTTTTGCAGTCCTACTTTCTAAAAGCTATCTGTGTAATCGCTTCTACTTATTCTCTAATGAAAGAAACAAAAACTGGCAAAAGTAAAATTTTTTGCACAGTTTATCGCAATCAGGAAAGGAATTATTCAAAAAATTGTGCTTCGAGAGACACCAGCAGTCATATGATTACACCACAATGAACTATCTCTGTAAGCTATCATGCTCACACATTAACACATCAACTTAAGACTACTGTGTTATTTGAGTCTCTGTGTTACATCATCCCTATTCTTTCCCATTTGTTTTGTGTGAGCTTTCATTTTGTTCTAAATGAAGTTGCTTCTTGGGGACAAGAATAAGTTTTGTGGCGTAACTTAGATATCCAAGTGCCTCTGCGAGACAGACTGCCTCCTAAAATTTGCATTGTGGGTGACAATACAAGTGTGGGTGATAGTAAGGATGTGTGGTGTGATGTATTGGAAAAACATGGTGTGTGACCTGCCATATGCAGCGAGGATTTGGCACAAGTTAATTGGTGTAATTTTCGAGGAAGAGTAGATTGCATTGTTTCATCACAGCAAAATGCTGGAATATGATCAAGGAAAGCAAAGGTGATTGTGTGTGCCATGTTGCATACGTATGTGGTTGCAGCTGTAGAGGAAGAAGAAAGCCAGCAAAAGTCTGGCTTACCTGGATGTTTTGCGAGACCAGAATCGGTCCTTGCAGGACCAGGTGAATATATTGAAGGAACAAGTGGTAGTAAAGGAACAGCAGGTGAAGAACTTGGAGGCTCTTCAGGAGCAACTCTCTATGGAATGAGAGCTTCAAGCTCCTGAGAAGGAGAGAATTGACTATCTCTGTAACAAATTAGAGCTGTCAAGAAATCGTTTGGGTAACATAGAACCTCTTTGTGACCTTGTTCACATAATTTCCATTTGTGCTCAAGGCTCATGAGCATAGGGTTTTGTGCTGCTGCCCACTATGGGGTAACAAGTGTCATGAGGATTGGGCTTTGTTTTTGTTGTTTTTCTTTGGGGTTTTGTTTTCTGTCATCTTCTGTTTTGGTTTGAGGTTTTGATTTGAGCTTCTGTTTTGGTTTAAGGTGGTGGGAAGGAGGACACAGACACACCATGTCCCATCTCTGCATAGAGGAGGATGAACATGGTGGAGTCCATGCAGTGAACAGAGTCCTGTCGGTGCCCTATGGAGGATGACACGCCAAGCAATGTGACGTGTCCTTAAAATGGCAGTTGCTTTTGAGGAGACCTGCGCTGGATCAGGTGGCAGCACTGCAGCATGCAGGAGCCACTCCCAACTGATCACAAAAATGATGGACAGCCTCTGGTTGGAGAGATGGACACCATGTTGCCTCTAGGAGCGACTGCCGGAGTTTTTCTCCCCGGAGATAAAGAAGGTAATAAGATGAGACTGGGAACATGTGTGTTTCTCTCTGTGTTTTGGGTGATGGAGCTTTGTTGTTGAAACTTGTTGGATTAGTTTCCCCAAGCTGAGTCCTTCTTTTGCCTCTGCCCCTCAGTGCTGAGTGAGCCCTTCTTGTTGGTTTATGTTTTACTGTTCTTGTCCCATGCATTTTGCTTATTAGGCTAAGTCTGTCCTGGTTCTGACCAGCTATGGCTACCCAGTGACAGCTGGTCACAAGCTCCGAGCTCTGTCTTGATGTCTGCCCAGTGAATGTTGAATTCAGGCCTCTCGATCTTGTGTAGACACAAAAACACACTGCTCTTACTTGTGCTACCATTGCCACTGCTAAAGTGGTGACCACAAGTTTCTGCTTCCTCTGTCACTAGCGATAAGACACTGCTGACCTGCCTGTGGAGCTGACCATCCCTGTGACAGTTTGGCAGATCAAGGTGAAAAAGCTTGGAGAAAGAAGCTTTCTCTGGCTGCAGCCAGCTCCACCAGCTCAGTGGAGCTACACCCCTCTCCCTGTATCAGCTGATGGAGAGAGAAAGGCTGTCAAGCTTGGTGGGAGCTGCAGACACAGGGCTTTTTTTCTTTTTCTTTATCTTTTTCTCTCTTTTTTCTTTCTTTTGCTTCCCTCCTCTCTCCCTCTCCCTCTCCCTCTCATCTTTTTCCCTCCCCCACTTCTTCCCTCTTTTTCTCTTTTCTCCTCTCTCTCACAATGCTTGCAACCCGAACAAAAGCTTCATTGCGAAAGAATGTGGGAATCCAGACTGACGTCCAGTGGAAGCACACAGGTGGCCAGCTGCAGAGAGTGCTGGAGCTTGCCATTGCTGGCAGAGTGTAACCGAGACAACACCTTTAGCCAGTGTGACCAGGTAAATGATCTGCTCAGTCTGGCAGCTGAGCTAAAAGATGATGTTGCAGGTCAAAGGGTGCTAAGGGAGTGTGACAAAGAGAAAGGAGTCAGGCCTTATCATCCCTGAGGAGAGGGCAGCAGGTGGAGGCTTCATTAGAAAGAGAAGATACTCTCTTCCCTTGCCACCAGGTAAGAGGAGAGGACCTAAGAGATGTGGAGGAATGGAAACAGGTCCCTGCTCAGAGAGGCAGGTGAATCCCCTCCTGGCTTCCCTCTCCTTCCCACCTGGCTGGTGGGATGACCCACCTGATTAACATGGGACTGAGAGGATGGTGCCCCAAACAGAATTTTGGGTCTTTTGAACATGGGGAGCTTTGCACTGCACAGGGTCTACGGGCAACAGATCAGGATGAAGAGGTTGATGAGTTGCTCTATGGACAACTAGCTGAAGCTGCAAAGTCACAAGCCCTTGCGTACCCAAGGGGGTACTCAACTTACCAGACCTCTGCTGGAAATGTAACATAGCAGGGAGGAAACAGTCCAGGA
>VZRI01005809.1:333186-391803 GCA_013397515.1 Upupa epops | reverse complement strand
CCTCAGTTCAAGAAGGACACATACCAGGAACTGACCTATCACTGTCACCAGGCACTTCCAGAGTTTAAGCAATTCTGTCTCTCTTGTAATTTGTCAGCTTCTAATGAGAAAAGATGATGGGTTTCTAAGCGGCAGGAGGAACCCAGGAAACACCTTCCCAGCCTGGAACAGGCTCTCTTTGCTCTTCAGTCACACTGTGAGTTTATGACAAAATTGTCACAGAATCATAGACTGGTTTAGGTTGGAAGGAACCTCAGACATCATCTAGTTCCAAACCCCCTACCATGAACAGCAACACCTCTCACCAGACCAGGTGGCACAGAATCCCATCCAACCTGGCCTTGAACACTTCCAGGGATGGAGCAGCCACAAACCCCCTGGGCAAACTGTTCCATTGCCTCCACACCCTCACAGGGAGGAATTTCTTTTTCAGATCTGATGCAAGTCTCCCCTCTTTTAGCTTGAAACCATTCTTCTTGTTGTATCACTACAGTGCCTTGTAAAAAGTCCCTCTCCAGCTTTCCCATAACCCCTTCTGGTATCAGAAGCTGCTATAAGGTCCCCCTGGAGCATCCTCTTCTCCAGGCTGAACAGCCCAAATTCCCTCAGCTTGTCCCCATAGTAGAGAGACTCCAGCCCTATCATCATCCCTGCAGCCTCCTCTCAACCCGCTCCAATATTTCTGTGTCCTTTTTGTATTATTCCAGAACTAGAGGCAGGACTTCAGGTGAGGTCTCACAGGAGCAGTGCAGAGGGGGAAAATCCCCTCTCTCGACCTGCTTGTGGCACTTGGGTTGATCCAGCCCAGGATACAATCAAATGACCAATACATTGGTGAATAAAATAAATGATAATTAGTTTTGTATTTAAAATAAGGCTAAAAGGGGTGATTTTAATGTTACATTCTTGGTAAAGGGATCAAGGGCTATGGGTGCCCAGGAACTGGCACAGGGAGGCCACAGCATCTCCTGTGAGGAGGCCTGAGGCTGCCCCATGGTGGTTTCAGACAGTTTGCACATCTCCACAACCCTTTGCACATCAGTGAAAATGAGGCAGTGTAAGGGTGTCAGTGCTGCAGCAGGTGCCTGTTTGTGCCACTGCTCACCATGCTCAGGCACTCTCATTTCAGCTAATGCCAGCAGTGCCAGGCACACAGGGATTGTGCCCCCAGTACAGCACAGAGACAGGGTTAATGAAATGTAAAGGAAGGCTGGAAATTACTTGAGTGCCACAGTGATTTTTATGTAAAACCCTTAAATGGAGTATATGCTGCAAAATCTGCTCTGTGAGGCGTCACCTGCCAGTCCCACTGAGGTGGCATTCACAAGCAGTCTGACACCTTGGAACTTTGGGGAGATCTGGCACACTTCCTGCTGCTGCATGTCCTGCCCTCGTTACTGATGAATTAATGAGTCGTGTTTCTTAGCTGATATTTATGGACTGCACACAATGCAACGATAGAAATAGAGTATCCCAGCTGCAAGCGTATAAAACCAGGGATCCGCAAAATCTACCCAACACAGGCGATTAGCATTTGGTCCTGGTCAGCACATACTTTATGTTGCAGGTTATTACTAATAATTTTAATCTTTGTCATTATTTTTTAGTCACTAGATCATTTAGTGCGGGGTATGCATCCACTCAGCATCGCTAAAGCACTTTCCTGCTCATTTCTGGAGCTGCTGGCCCCTGGTCAGGCCAGGCAGCCTCTCCCAACCCCCATCACTCCACGGACATGCACAATGCTAACCACTCCACCATCACCACTCCCAAGAAGCCACTGTTCCCATTTAATTGTCTGGGCTCTGGCAAAGGAAGATTGAAGGTCTCCACCACCACCATGTGCTCAGTTTTCTCAGCATCACACAGCACTCAGCATGCTACAGGCTCTGGGTGCCTTTTAATACAGGTATCTCACACCACACAAGAACATACACCTCCAGGTCACCTCTCTCCTCACCACTGCAGCCATGTGAATACATAAGTGCTGGCCACCAGCTGTGTTTGCTGCTGTCAGACATGATTCTGCCCTTCTCTCAACAATGAGCTTCCTAGTTCTGCAACATTTGGCCTCCTCTGAGCCAGGACTGAGGTCACTTAATGAACCTGACTCAACGCTTGACCAAAATATTCCGATGTCTTTTGTCTCCTTGTGGCATAGCTGCAGTCTCCATCAGAGCTTTAATTTGGCCCAGTGTGCTGTTGTGTAGGCAATGCCAGCACACAGGGTTCTGAAGGGTGCAATGGGCAGGAATGAGCGTGTTCTCACCAGAGGCTAACAGCTGACACTGTACTCTGACAACACAGTCATCTATGTGGCAAGATGACCCCTCCTCCTGACCACTGTATTTCACTGACTTCATCCTAGCAACAAAGGCCCACCCAAACCCCCAGTCTCACCAAAACACTCTGCCTAGCTCCAGAAGGATAATTTGTTCTTCCACAGCATCTGACCAAAATACTGCACAAACCGAGTGTTCAGAGGAAAAGCTATCATCACCCAACTTCATCTGGTAGCCAGGAATAGTTCCAGTGACGGAGTTCAGTTTTGGCTCTGAAGTCCTTTCCTTTTCCTGCCCACCTTCTAGCACATTTATGTCAACTCACTTGGCATACATGGTGCAGACTTTACATCCAGAGCACACTGTGTACCTCAAGACACTTCAGTATACAATGCCAACCACTCCAGCAAATAGGGGGATATCCAGAATTTGTACACATGTGATATTAACACAGATACCAATTAGTGAAAGTTCCATTGATGAAAACCCAACAGCCTTGACAAATCAGTTAAAACTTTAAAAATAAGCTTTTCCTCAGCCTGACGCTGACACAAACCATGAGAATGAGGTTTATGAGCTTCAGGCCAAACTTGAAAGCAAAAAATATAATTTCTTTTTCCTATTAGCCAGAAACAGATATGAGAGAGTGTGGCAGATTAGTAAATGAAAATTAACTGAACTTTGGGTAATGAATAATAATAACAACAACAACCACGAAGCTTTTCACAAGCATGAAATTCTAAACACAAGTTTGTCAATACATTACATTACAGCTGTAGCACACCAAAGCAAATTGAAATGAAATCACAAAACAGAAGGCATTACAGATTTCTCAAGTATGTAAGTTCTGTACTGCTTCACTGCTGCCATCTTTCCAAACTTCTCGCTTAAGAAATCATCCTTTTTCCTAATAAATATTAGTAACAAAAGGGAGTATTGACCAAAGGCAACAAGAACAGGAGCACAGTCCTTGACGATAACACAAAACATCATGGCAAAAATCTAACAGCACTGCTTGGAACAAGCAGAGAATGAAAAGTGCACACAGCAGAATACAAACCACAATACCCTGGAGAAGTAACTTTGCTCACATCTTGAGAGACACAGCAACCTTAATGCAAACAAGAGAAGCAGTAAAAACGAAGAATGTAGCAGTCTTTGTGACAGATCTATTGCCACAGCAATCCAGAAGAGCAGGGAGACCAAAAGCAAAAGCTGAAGTGATACAGTCACCCAAAACACAGAGACCATGATTCCACGGACAATTTAAGAACACTACAAAGGATTTTCACTAAAAGTTGGTGCTTAACAAGCAAGAGCTGTAGCAACATCCCCACAGGAAGAAGTCTCTTCCAGAATGTGAATCAGGACAGTTGGCACTAATAAAGCAAAATTAAAGTCATTGAAATTAAATCATTACCACCACTGCTGGGTATGGTCTGTATCTGGTTACAAAATAGTGCTTTAGAGACATGACAAACCATGGATAACAAACCTCAAAGATTCTTCTGTTCTGTTCCACGGTAGCATCAGTTCCTGAAACTATAACGGAAAGAACCTGAGGAAAAAAAGCCCCACAACTCTAGAGAAGAAATTACTAAACCAAGTATTTTCCTGTGAATGTAATAATAAATATGACAGGAAAGTTGTAGGCGTTTTTTCTGGAACATGCACATTCTGTATTTAACACCGACAAATAATAGTTATTGTTTGCACATAAAACAATGAAAGTAACTGTAGATGTCAGGCAAACAGAAAAAAATAGATCAATAATTTGGAGAATGAAGAACAGGCCAATTGTGAAGAACTCACTGGTTCCTCAAGGGAAAGAAAAAGAAGCTGGAAGGAGAAAGCAAAGTGTGTAAGAATCATTCATGGCACTCTAAGGGCAGGAGATTGGATTGCATCCACCACAGCGTGTGTGACCAATGAGAAAACCACTATCTGCTGATATTTAGTTTGGGATTAGCTTTTAAATATCTCAAATAAGCAAAACATTACTCAGTGTCATGGACTACAGCATAAACCTGAGCAGTTATGCAAAGGTGCAGAGTATTAGCGCATGTACACACATACAAAAACACAGCAAAATGGAGCCTGACTCAACCGAGTGCAAGGGACCCACTGAAATACGAAAAAACAGCTGATAACTGAAGCAAAAGAGTCACGAGCCTGCTTGTAAGCATGAAAATAAATGTAAGACCGTATTGCACTGAGTTTGTAATTACAGTAGATAAAAGAATACAGAGAAAGAATAAAACTTACAGTGCAAACAGTGAAATATCATTTCTGTTCAGAACTACTGCAAAGGTTCAAAGATGGGTATCAAACGAGACAACGGCTTGGGTGAAGCTGCAGACACCAGGGAAGGAGGAGAGGGAAAACAGAAGAAATGGCTAATTGTATGAGGCCAAACACAGCTCATCTAAAGACAAAAGAAAGTAGGGCTTCCAGGAAGTGAAGGGAACAGCAGCAGGAGAAAACCTGTCTCTAACAGCCATTTAGTGCTGCTAGAAGCAGCAGCTGGCACGTGGGCATGCTGGTCCACACCTCAAACAGATCTGCTACCTTGAATCCTGACATAGTGCAAATAAACTCCTGCTCTTTCCTTCTTTACATTGCACCAGCCACTCATGGAGAGGCACCCAAAACATTAGTGTGGGATGAAGGAAGCTGCAATCATCACTAGGCACCACAAGTACAAGTGTAATTTGGTCTGGATAAAGTAAAACTTAACATTCCAATAAACAAAGAGCTATTCCAAGAGTATTTTATGTAAAATCAGTAGTAATTGCAATTCCATGCACCATCTTCAGATGAGAGTTATTATTTACATGCATGCTGAGATCAGCCATACATTGTCTCTCTAAAAAGGATAGTCTCTTTCTCAAAAACATGAGTCATTTGTTTCCCAGAAGGACACACATGCACACAAAAGTGTCTATAAGAGCAGCTGAACTGAGCTGCTGAAGGCATTTGAAAGCCTGCATAAGAAAACCTCTTTTTTTCCCTAGCCTTGCATATGTTTATATTCCTATAAGCTGCCTGGATCACACCAAGAATACAATTCACAACTCAGTGCATTAAATGGTCACAATCCCAGTGTGATTTGATCTCATCTGAAGACAAAGCGCAACACAGCAGTGATCCTCTCCCTTCCTTTGCCCGAGGCGTCCTCTTCCCTCCAAACACTGCAGGGCACATAGGCCTCCTTGTCCCACCCGCGGACAGCACTGCAAAGAGCAACACAGCACAACGCGTCCCACACTTACGCAGTTCCATCTAAACCACACAGAGGAGAGGGCACCACAGAGGAGGACTGCGAGCTGTGTTCCATATAAGAGCCAGGGGACATCAAACGGAACTAGTAACAGCCTGGTTCAAAACCTGTTAAGTTTTTTAATTTCTTCTCCTCCCCTTCTGACAGGTTGCTTCACTCCGCAGCAAACACACACGTGCTGGAGGATGCTGTGGAGGCTGCAGATTTACACGGATTTAAGCAAAGGAAAGATCTACAGAAGAGAACCCCACTGAGATTTCCCAAGCAGCTGAGACCACATCCTGCTCAGGAAGTCCTGGGACCAAAAGGGCTGAAAGCCTGGGAAAGAGTAAGTGGCATTTCACTTCTGATTGCCTCTGTTACTGTCCCCAGGTATCCACTTATGGCCATCGATCTGAACCTCTACTGCCTAGGTTCTATTTCTCATTCCTTCTACCATCTCTCTACCTCTAGACAAAGACAGAAGAGAATTATTTGGCTTGATATCTACTAGCTCGTTCTGATAATACCTTCTGTACTGGCAAATGAAGACAAGTTACAGTTTTACCTTTCCCCAGACTATTGAACCAATCCCAGAATATTAAGTCAGTGCATCAAATTCTATGCGTTAACTTATTTATTTACAACCACAAGGCAGTACAACTTAGAGACATAGAGTCAAGCCACAGCAGGAAAAAATGGGCATTAAGAGATGTTCATCCTCTTCAGCAAAAAGCAGATAGAAAAAACCTCTGCACAGTTCACAGTCGCTTTTTGACTGTTCGCTATTTTAGTGCCTCCTCCTCACTCACAGAGAGTGGACTGTGTTAGAAACTGGTGCAACCACCACTTGTTTTGCAGCAGTTTCACCCATACGCCGTTCCCAACTGCACATAGTCACCCTTGAACAGTAGCCACTGCTGGAGACCTTGGTTGCCAATACATTGCTGCTGATGAGCATTAACTGCTCTTTGCACTGAATGGTATGTTAGGAAGTGTGGAAAACCAGACAGAATTCTTCACTATTCTATAGTTACCAACATGGAAAATATCTAAACATGGCCTGAAACTGCCTTTTTCCTACCCTTCACCCCTGCCATTAGTTGTGCTCTAACAAAGTATTACAATGAAAGTTTTCACCCCTAAGCAGAGCACAGCTCTGATGAGACAATGACATAAAACCACATGGTTGGTTAATCTGTGACACAAAATGAAAGTCCAACTGAGTGGCAAGCCAGAACTGTCATTTGAAATTAGGGCATATGACAACCCTAATGTGATTTGAAATTCAGATTTATATTAAGCTTCATTAAGCAGTTTAGAGAAATTCACACAGTTTTTTACTGGGCCTTATTTTTTTCCTAATTACCTTTACAGAACAACATACACAAATGCAAATGCTGTGTTCCCTGTGTTCCTGTAACTAAAATACTGCAGTAGTACTGTATTTCAAGTCCTACAATCTCTTAGCTATGAAACTGGAAAGGGCAAGAACCTTCACAGGCCATTAAAAATCCCAAAGCACAAAACAATGATCAGAAAATCTGGTATGTGCATTGGATGTGGCTTCCAAAATAATCTCAAAACCAGCAGCAAACAATATTCGGAGTTAAGGAATAGGCTGCAATTGCCTCTTAGGTAAGACTCATATTTACCACAGGACTGAAGCCAACGTACTTGTGCAGATTGTGGATTAAAGGCAGATTGGCTTTTTAATGGAGGTTCTCTTTACTACTTCTAGTCTCTGCCTTTCACAGTATCTGTCAACTACTTAGCTCAGAGCTTGAGCCAGGACCTTGATACAACGCAGCGATAAAACATGTATCTGTAACTGCTTATGACTGATCAGCTGTCCCTTGTTAAGAGAAATCGTTTCACTTGTTCATTAGTCCCTGAAGAGCCACAAATACATCTGTTGCCCTCACAGGATTCCCTGACAGCGGTTCATTTGCTCACAAAATATTTCTGCTCAGTGTATTAACATGGTGATCACTACAGGCTAAACCACTCCTTTTTCTTTTTTTTTTTAAAAATGTATTTACAGAGATTATAAAGTGCTTTATTAGGGTAAATATACCTTTGGAAAACTAACACACAGAGCAAATAATTCTGCAGCCACCAGATGTGGGGCTGTGCCAGGCTATTGTGTGCTCAGCTATTCCCACCGCCAGTGCTCTGCACTGAGCAAGTGAGATGACGTTAAAACTTGGAGATGTTTTCTATGTTCTGTGAACACCTTGATAAAAACCACTGTGCAGGCTGCATTCATACAAACATGGAAAACTGCACCAAATGAACTTAAAGGGCTCAATGGAGTACTGGCACTTGGGCACTGGACACTGGATAGCACCTAAGTGAGCACAAATATACTTAGGGCCTTCAAGAATAAAAAGCTAAGGCTGTGAATCTATACACAGCCACTGTAAAAGGACACTGGTTGCTCTTGGCTTTGCTAACCTAACACAACAACAGTCAAGAAGTTCATAGTTTCCCCTTTGCAATGAAAACCATAACATTAAATACCTGCCTGTACCTTGCAAGGCAACTTTTATGCAGCAAACCTGTGGAAAAGGCAGTTAACATCTAAATTTCAGAGTACAGGATTTCAAATGACCTTTTGAGAAATACTTGGTCTATAACTGAATACCCTGAGCTGTACCCAGTTTTCATATTCAAAATATTTCATATACAAACTTTCTCAGCATAATGTCTAGCCACTCACACTATGACTGACAGAACATGAGCCTGGTACCTTATGTAGTTATGGCTAACAAATCCTGTCAGAAATCTGCTAGGTTTAAGTTTTTAAAGTATTTTCTGTATTATGCAAAAAAGCATCAAAAATTCCTCTTCTTTTATTGTCACATAGTGATGCTCAGCAATCACAGTTTTACACCTTTACCTGCTTTTACCTGGAGAGTAGATTTTCACATTCAGAACTACTCTTTCACAAGTGAAAATCTTTATGCTGTGACATTTAGTCCTTAATACGATGGTGGTCAGATTGCATTCAGGACACATTTGTCTATCACACACTGTCCTCATATGTTGTAATACAGAGCACTAACTCAGAGCTGGAACTTCAGCCTGGAACAGAGCAGGCTGCAGGAGATGTCACCCACGTGCACATATATGTGTGACCAACAAGAGCCCTGACAGCCCAAGAAGCACAAACGGAGACACTCCAGTTGAATTACAGGTGGTCAAACACTGCAATGTATTGCTCAGAGAGGTTATTGTGTCTTCATCTGCAGAAAAGTTGAAACTCCAACTGGCGAACATCCTAAACAACCTGCTGTGGTTGACTCTGCTTGACCAGGAAGCCAAACCAGAGCTCCAGAGACACTGTGAAAGCAGGAGGAACCGGTAGGACCTTTTAAGTTCCTTCCAGCCGCATGCATTCCATTGCTATTTACATGTCATTACCATTTATATGCTGTAGTCCTGTGAGTTGCCTTTTTTCAGTATTCATCTTTCTCTTTTCTTTTTGATATGTTTAAAGGCCATCATTTCATCCTGTCCTCAAGTGCAAGACCTAGGAGTTTTTTAATGGAAGTTGCATGCACGCCCTTGAAAACAATAAGAGGTAAAGCACTTCTTCCATGATCTATGCTTGCTTTCTATCCATTTAATTAATAATATCATCGCAAGGGTGGTAACCATTGCACTTGATTTGTGGAACAAGAGAGGGTGAGACAGGAGAAAGAGCAGCAGCTTAGCACAAACAAATCAAAATTAGGGTAACAAAGACAGATCACTGGCACAAGGAGGTGGAAATAGAGACACTTAACATCTGTTGATCCATTTCTATGGAATTTAACAGAGGGCAGTCATCAAGAAGGTATTAAACTCCTCTGGGCTCTGAGAAAATCTGTCAGATAGTAAAACAAGAACCTGGAATTAGCATCACCTCTGAGAAGAGAAATTGGAGACTATTAACTGTTTGCTGTCTGACCAGCGGGCGGGCGAATTGGCCAGGGCCAGGCAGAAGTGCTACTGGTGGTTACAGCAGGCAGGAGGAACCTGGGGAAGGTATCGCAGGAAGGTTTAAAGGATGAAGGAAAATGGTTACTGGTATTCCTGCAGGGGAAAAAGAATAGGGAAGATCATCAGAAATATAAGCAGAGAAAGCCTGTTAATCCTTATGGTGGGAGGGCTGCTGAGGGGATGAAGGACAGAAATCTGCAGGCAGTGAAGCTTCATTAGTTCCACTAATCACAAGCCAATTTGTTTATAGGAGAGTATTTTAGTTTGTTTGGTGTTTGCCTTACAAGGATGAACAGGTGACTTAGTATATTCTGTATGTAGAGTAACAGAGGAGCAGCCCGTAGTGAGAGCACTCTGTTCAGGCTCAATTTGTAAATGGAAAAGTGATTCTGCATTCAACAGGAAGGATAAAAATGGTACCCTGCTGTTCACAGTGGGAGACAGAATTTAAATACCCTGTAATATAATTTGGTACATCACCACATGTCAGGATTGTCTCCCCTAATTTACACCAGGAAGTTCTTACACAAGAACAAATCTTTGCAATTCAAGGAAGTGACTTCTGATTTACACCAGGGCAAACAGAAGAGCATGAGGCCCTTCTTATCTTAATAAAATTTGTCATCTACTGTTAAATGCATTAATGGCAGCTATAATCATATGTCAGTATTGTGTTACAAGATAACAATGTCAGCACCGGATTGAAAGGGAAATCTATCACTATTTGGTGTTAAGTCATTTACACCATCATTCACAAGAATCAATTATCATGTTGAAGTGCTCTCCAATTGCAGTTGCTTTTTAATTAAAAGAATAAATCAAATCACAACAAGAAAGAAATCAGGAACACCTACTTTGGGAAAAACATTTGCAAAGGCTGGTTTTGACATGCAATATCACATTTAGCCTGAGGTCACACAGAGTCACAGCAAAGGTCTCGTTTCTTTCAGTCAAGTCACACCTCACACTATATGACGACTAATTTTTCTCCTGTAGTTCCCCAATTCTTCCATGGTACATGCTGCTTGGCCACAGACACACAGTTTGCAGAAGACAACGCCAAAAATGCACCTGTCACAATGCAGTTGCGCTTTGCCTAACTGATTCTCATTAACATTTTTGTAAAGATTCGATTTTCAAACACAGATAAACAACTTACTCAACGATAACTCAGACTAGAGCTTTCAGCACCACCCTCTCTTTCTAGTCAAAGTGCCCTCTGCTGGCCAGGATTCCAGATCCCTTGGCTCACGTGTTTTAAATCAAACTTCAGCCAGCAAACATCCTCAGAAGGCGGCACATGGACTCCTACAATTATAAATAATCTATTTATTGAGAATTACTTTCCTCTTTATGCAAACAGGAACTGCATTAGGGAAACCTATAAAGGAGGATTAAGCTTTGTACCAGGAACCAACACTTTGTAGGCTTTGCTCTGATGCTTGAATTCTGTGGAGAACCCAACAAAGTAGTAACAATGTTGAGGAGCACTCAGAGAGCAGGTAGCTACAAACACAAAAGAGAAGATTAAAGGTACAGGGCAGATGGCAGAAGTGATTCAGTGGAGTGATTCAAGAGTGAGGGTACAAAATCCATTCATGAAGAAAAACACAAGGAAGCTACACCCTTCCTTTTCCCCCCTACTGCAAAATGGAGCTGGTAAAGGCTTGGTGCTGCTTTTGGCTGTTGTACCATTCGTAATGAGACAGACAGAGGGATAAAAGATATTAAAACAGGGTTTTGAGGACAAAGTACATTCTGCATCAGTGGAGAAATGTACAAGCAATACAAGCACCTCAAATTCAGATCCAAGATGCAACTAGCAGCAAAGGAAGTTCAACATCATTTAAAGGAAAAAAAAATGGCAAAAAAAAATCATACCAGAAAAGATTTCCCTTTTTGGTTAAATTCCATTTCAGCCCTGAGCTTAACTATGATGATGAAGTCAAGTTTTTTCCACATCATTTCTCCAGTCTGTAGCGAGTAGGTCACCCTTTGCTTCTCCTTCTGGACCCTCCCCACATCTACAGATGTCTATTTACTCAAGAGCTGCTTCCCTTGATTCCCTTAAGCTCTGCTGCAATGTAGTTCTTCACAAGCTCGGCAGGGGTAATAGGAGACTTGTCTACCTTCGACGAAGGAGGACAGCTTCAGTCAAAGAATACTAGTTATGTGAAACAGCAATAAAATGAGATATAATTGCCTGGACCTGAGAAGGAAAAAATAACTTCCAACCTGTGTTTTATCTTTCCCTGCTCCTGCCTTACCATCTAGATCCTTCATAAGAAAGACAACACTGAGTAGGAACACTGTCTTTCCTTTAAGGATTACAAGTCAAATATATGTTGGGTTCTTTTTAGGATAAGGTGTTTCTCTAGCAGAGATGAGCAACAGGACTGAGGACATAAAAAGGATCAGTAATGCGAAGAACCACAATTAAAATGTTAAACTGATCTCAGACTGCCCTTATAAATCTTTCACTGTTCTTCCCATTAGCATTAGTTAGACTTCCATAATAAAACAAATATCATCCTTCAAAGGGCAGGTGCAGAAATTAGCTTTCATGCTTATGCTTGCTAACCAAAAGACCTGATAAAGGATCCTAAGTATTAAGATGCATTCAGATCATTAAGTCTTTGTCTTCAAAGACTTTTCATCATTAACTAGTTCCTTTTCATAGAATTTCTAGATGCTTGTTAAAAACTCATTTTATTCTCTCCACATTTAACACAAAAGTCAAGTACTAAATCGAACTAACTTGCAGTGTTTTGTTAAAACTACATCCATTTTCGAATTATTAGGATCAATTTTCTAGTATATTGCATGAAGTTCAATGTCATCAAAATGGCCGGGGGATGGGAGACAACCAGGCTTAGCAGGGTGAGCCAAAACACAGCTGCTGGCACTCAACCACATGTCACTAGTTGCCAGCTCTCTGGAACAGAAACTGACCTCAGCATCTCTGATGTTATTGTACCTTAAGTCCATTTTTTTTAAGTGCAGCCCATTTCGTAGCCATAAGAACAAGGTCAGACATATCCACCAAGCTAAAACGCCCTTGAAATCATTAAAAGATGAGCAGGTACCCTTCAAATTTCTGTTGGGTGTAGACGCCCACGTAACAAACCCACTCACTTTCGTTCTGCTTTTCTAGCAATAGGTGGCACTATCAAATACCACTTTCCTAAGCCTCTACTGCACACTGTTCCCTCTGTATTCCAGCAGAACATCTGCAGGGAGATGGACTTAACACTACTTCTCTTTCTGCTGTAATAATGCTCACACATGTTTTTATAACAATTAGAAACTCGAGAGAAATAAGTTATTATTTTGAAGAGCATGCTACTTCAGACAAGTGGCAAGATGATGAAACATGCTACATGATACATTAATCTCTATAATAGCTTAAAAAATAAAAAATAATGGTTTCTAAAGGATTTTTTTCAGCATTTTAGCTACCTTTTTGTGACCTTTTCCCTTTCTTTTCCATATTTTTCCATGTTTGTAGATAGTGTGTATGACAAACAACACAACTAGCAAAATAACAGCTTCACTGCTCCCTCTCTTCAACTTGTTCATCACCTTTCTATTTCAGTTTCATGCTTAGTGCAACAGTCACCCTTATGTGCTGCTTTCTCCCTCTCCCACCAGTGATGAGCTTGGCTCTGCAGCCCTGATTTCAAATAGGTGCTTAAGAGCTGCAACACAGAGTCAGAATCCAGAGGTCAGAATTTACAAGGCTGATAATGGAGATAATACTTGTTTTGAGATTTGCTACTTCTCCCGTGCAGTTTTTGAAGTCCCAGCTCCAATGTGAGATACTCCTCACCTAAGATGCTTACATAGGGGATATACTTCATAGCAGAGAAAAATGTCCTGGATTTCATTTCTTTTGTTTCAAAGTAAAATGCACTACAAATCCAGTAACTACTTGTACTTGTCTCAAAGCAAGGAAGAATTACACGCCAAAGCTGTTCTCTTAAGTCTTTTCACTATCTTGGAAACAGCATCAATCTTAAAACCACTCCATGCCATTAGGCAACTTTCTCCTCTTTCCCCACAATTTACCCCCCATCAGCCCTGTCCCCACAACTTCCCAGTGCTTTCTAATGCAAAGCATGTTCAAACTGCAGTGACAGTGTGCTGACATGACATGCTTCACTTTCCATTGTCCACTGTCCTTAGCCATTCATTATCTTGACTGCTGTTCCTACAGCGTAATGATACACTTGGCCTCTGTCTGTGACTAACATATTTTGCTACAGGGCTTCTTTTAATTGAAACGCACAGCACATACTGTCTGTTTTAGAGCAACAGCCAAACATTTACTAGAGAACTTATTTACTTCCCCAGCTGGTAGAAAGCAAAAAGCAAGTCTGGTTTTAAGCAGCCCAAATAAAACAGCATCTCCCTTGCGGTACCACTGCAAGTTCAGGTGCTGCTGTGCTGAAAGGTGCCTCCTACCAAGAAATTCCCAAATGTGAACATTCTGATAATAAAGAAACACACAAGAAATTGCCAGAAAGTTTTTGCACCGTTCTAAAGAAACCTGCTTTAGAACTTGGTACCCAGGTAATAATCTCAGTTCTAAATAACCAGAATGGATTAACTACAGAATGATTTAGAGATGAGCTTAGCCAAAAGCCAGCAATCAGCTCATAACTACAGCAGATGTTTCCCCAGCTGAAGTCACTCAGTCTAATTCTCTTACCCAGTGACAAGTAACCAGACACCTAAGACCCAGAAGCTGTCACATTTAGATTCTCAGTGATAAGGAATTATTACTAAAAAAGTTACTGGGTGTGTAGCTGTTTCACATTTAAATAAGATGAGAGTTTTGAATAAAAAATGCTCCCCAAGAATAGAGCAGCAGATTTGGTTTTAAAGGCCTCATCAGGAAACTCAGAACTGCAGAAATACCCAGTTCTTTGAACTCCAGTGGAACGAGGCAAAACAGTCGAAACATCTCACTATCTGGCTAAGAGTAGTAGCAGCCTATGTGTGCAGCAATAAATCCCCAACAGTCCCATGTAGTATCTGGATGTTGCTTTTAATTAAGATAAAATTGCTAACTTCTGACATGAATCACATCCATTTTGGTTTCTCTGTTACATTGCCTGTATGTCAGCAATAAATCCGACTAAAGAAACACATTTACCATTAGAGTTCCTGTTTGTAGTTCCATATTAATCTATGTCACTAGCATATTCCAACATTCTGGTTGCCATGGCCCCTAACACAAAGTCAGATGGAGCAGTGACTCCCAGTGGAGACAGCAATGTCGCAGAGCAGGGCACTCTCACTTGGTATGAGGAATACAGTAGTCTAAGATTGAAAAGGCAGGGTTCTGCTGAGCGAGAGAAAAACTGGGACAGAAGTTACCAACAAGTGTGATCTACAATAATTTATAAATTGTCACCTTGCTTTATGTCTAGGATGAGCATGAACAGCATCACATGTCCTGACTGATTACATTTGTTTACTTGTGCATTATCAAGGTTTAGCTGCTAAGGGTGGCAAATGTTGCATTGATCATTGCTGCAAATCCAGCTAATCACAGATATATCCTCAAACCCCCATAAACTAAAAAGATATACATTATCTTCATTAAGCAATTAAAATGAAACTGCACTTATGAAAGTAAACCAGAATAGAATGCATAAGCAACAGACTTTTAGAGGACTTTGGAAAATAAGCTACTAGTAAATCTTCCCTGCATGTGGAACAATATTAAATTTCAGCTCTGCCTCTAGCATAATTAAGTATCCACAACAGCATAAAACCTTCATTAAATTATGGTGTTTGGAGTGAAATGTAAATTTGTCTTCAGATATGAGGTTGATATTTCAACCCCTTCACAGCCTGCATATCATTACTGGGGGGTGGAGTGGAGGTGGTGGGGAAGGCACAGCGTAACAGAAGGGTTACTTCGCACTTCTCTCCTCTGGGTGCTGCATAATCAGTAAAGACAACAATTAAATGCCCATACCTTTGCCACCTCCTGCCAAGGGAGGAAAGAAAATTAAAACAGAAGCAAAAAAAGCTAAGGATGCAGTTAAGTGCTGCCTCCCCAGAAGCGACGGTTACTTTACTATTTCTTATGACAGTCACATGCAACTTATTTTTTTTCTATCAACAAAAGCTCTCTTCAAGAGAAACAAAAACAGAACAAAAAAAGCTTTTTCCAAAATAAAAAAAGGCAATAAGAAGGCTCAAATATGCACCCCCAAAATCTGTGGTCACTGTCTGCAAGAGTGGCTTAGACTGGCTGCCAAGAGAGGGAAGTACAACACTGGTTTCACTTGACCCATGGCAACAAATCCCACCACTTCATCTAACTACCAGGAAGGACATCAGTTGCTCCATGAAGGTCCTCCTCATCTGTTCATGATGCTTTCAATAGCCTCACCTCCACAGCCCTCCATATGCTGGAGCAGAGATTCCACTGATGTATGGATTTATCTAACACTGATCACCATGGCCAGCATCCGGAGGCATCACCGAAGGTAGTTCTGCATCAGTCTTTAAAACAAGGTGCGGTGTGCTGAACCAAATCCTCCAACTTTCTGTGTTCCACCCAAACTTCAGAACCTGAACCTCTTGTAGTCACAGTTGGGACCTGCTCACATGTTCACAAACGCATGAGCTTGACACCATGTACAGGAAACTCAAAACTACAGCAGCTGATTAATAAACAGACAAGTTTGATTCATTTTCACTCATGATCAGTCAACCTTAAGAATGATCAAGCTGGTGTTATCTTCATCTATTCATTAATCAAATTAATAAAGAGGACAATGGATCAGGTTTATACCAAAATGGTCACTGCATTCCAGAACCCTCTCATTTACAAGTTTTACCTTCTGACTGCACAGAATAGACCTAATGTAGAAACCTGGGACTTTCTGGAAGGCAAGTACAGGAAGGAGGCATTAACAATGACATGTTAAGGATATAAGAATAGATATAAAGGTTTGTCCAGTGTCACTTCCTAATTGTTTTCCTCTTTGAAGCAGTCTGAAAATTAAGTTCTCTGCAGAAATATGAGATATTCCATGTTTTCAAAGCATTATGACCGAACAAAGTACTTCTGGAACACATGTAATTCAGGATGTTCTTCATCCAGCAAAACACTGCCCCCTAAATATTTCTGTGTCTATGCATATTTGCTAGAGAACACTGTCATAAAGGCAATAACAGTAAAGGGGAAAAAGACAACAAAAACTCAAAGAATCCTAGAAATATTTGGCAATTGATCAAGTCTTCTGGAACACTGCACACACTTTCCTGAGAATATTTAGAGTTGTAACTCAGCTCTCAAAATCTTGTTCATTGGCTAGAACTGACTTCATATTTTACCAGTCTATAAAAAAATTATTTAAAACGTCGTTTCAGGGCTTTCTCCTACACTCTCTCTGTATTTCTAAACACGCACAAGTGGGTAATAAAGCACTTCAGAAAACCTAACATAAACATCATTGTAAAACAATCACTCTCAGTTTAAGAACGTCAGGATTCCATATATTACAGGAGCTTAGAAAGATAAGAGCACCTATGAACCCACCTTATCACTTCAGCTGCTTACTCAGTACATTAGAACACAATGAGGTAGGTTTCAGGTTTGTCTACACATCACATTGTGTTTAAAGCCTCAAAAGACAATTTGCAGCAATCAGCATTTTAGAACATAAATCTTCATCTCCTGAAACTCAGGCAGCATGTACATTAAATACAAGCTTGTACTGCTAAGTTGGAATAATAATTACTTCCCTCTATTTATCTCCCAGTGTTTCTACAGACAAATAAGAAAAAAAGCAAATATTGAAGCACTCATTTACAGACATTCTCTTCATAATGAGAAGCAAAATAAAAGCTATTAGATGGTATACAGCTCAAGGAAAAAGCTTTTCCTTTAGGTCAAATATATCAGTACTAGCTTGTAATAATCAAAACAGAAAGATTATTCCCTTAAAATCCTTTAATTCTTGATATCCACAGTTCTAATCCTCAAGTCATTGTTGAAGGCCACTTTCATGTTTGCGTTATACTGTTCAAATTTTGGTGTCAAACCTTTTTTTGCCCATACTAAATCACTCAAGCTTCACTCCTGTAATTTGTGACATTGTAGAAGCTCCTAATTTAATTAAAACCTTGTAAAACTAAGCAGGTTTGACTTAATTTTCTATATGCAAAGGAAGAGAAGCACTTTACTGTGTATTTCGTTTGAGCAGCTCATTTCAAAATTTGTTATAGGTTACTATCACATCGAGAATAATAAAGATATATTTTTAATTACTTTTGCTCTCAAGAACAGGCTAATACATATTCCATCAATATTATGATCCCCTTGGATGGAGAGAAGCTAAATGCTAACCAAACAGATTTTAAAGCTATAATTACTTGGTAAACAAGGGAATCATACTAAATAATTATACATTAAGTTCATATTAAATTCAACTAAAAGAAGTTTTTCAGAATCTCTGTATTGTATTTCTCTCTTCTGCTCCTGTGTGCTGCAGTGTCATTGAGCATATCATTATCCCAGTGACATTGCTCTCCAAACATGTTCTACACAAAGCAGGCAGACTGTACTACGTGCTGTAGTGCCTTTACTTCTTTCTGCTGCTGAAGTACAGATAAAGATCCGATGCCGCTTCGCACACACCATATTAAACAGCAAAATGTTGCTGTGGTGATGAAGTGCTCCACTAAAACAACAACAAACCAGGAGGTCACCTAGGCAAGGTCATGTAGAAAGATTATTTCTAATCTGCTTTAAAATTATTACTAGGGCCTTTTTTTAGGATGTCTGTAGAAAGGCTGAATGATAAACACTGCTGGCTGTAACATAAAAACTGCACAAAACAGGGGAAAAAAAGGAAAATATTTTGCCCAATCATACTTTAAAACAGCCCAAAACCTTTTCACTTACAAGGCCTGATGGCCTCTCCCACCTAACTTAGCAGGAAAGAATGTCCTAAAAACAATGTGCTAGAACAGAGGCACTGCATACACAACATGAGTTTCTCAGAGCAGTCTTTTGAAGGCAGATACAGGCAGCAAAGACTAATAATTTCACTAGAACACATAGTTCTTCATCTTCTGAGCATTTCTCCCCAGCCACAGTGAGCTTTGTAAAAGGTCTTGGTATGTCATGCCCCTGTTTCACAGCAAAATCATCTGGCAATGTCAGTTATGCAGAGGCAGCATTTATCACCTTGCATTGGTCAGAATTCTCCAGAAATGCAGAGCACTTATGTGTTCTGAACACACAGGAACACACATGAGTAAACAGTGAGTACCCCAACACTTCCCCCAAGGTACTTAAAAGCTTTTCCATCGAGTCCACTGGACTTATACGTAAGACCAAGACAGCAAGGGTACTAGGGAATTTGGCCTGAGAACAGCACAAGCACCCCAGGATAATCATATTCACACTTTACTTAGAGAGTAAGAATTGCTAATGATGCATTTTAGGCTGCTACAAAATTAAGCAATTGTAGAACAATGCTATAATTCTGTATTCTGTTGCAGATTTTTAAACTTTAATTAGACTAGAGAACAGGAAAGATGAATCACATGTTATTAAAAAATAAATTACAAAGAGCTCAACCTTGCCATTAAGTTCCTTGTACATGCTTAGCACACAGTATTTTGTACAAAAAGAAGAGAGTACATCAGTGGTTTAATCCATTAAGTAGCTCTAAAGCACTTGGTCTGTCTTAAAGAAATCTGAAATCCTGATTTTGCTTATCTAGCCCAATATCACCCAAGATAAGCCAAATCTATTTGCTTATCTAGCTTGATACTACAATCAAAACTGACACAGTCTTCTACAACCTCAGGTCCAACTCTTGACACAGGCCATTACTCAGTTAATCCTACCACATGTGGTATTTTCTAGACTTATTAACCATATTTGATTATTCCTTCAGCTACAAAGCCTCCCCTTTCAGCATTACCCAACAGAAACACATAATTACAGCTCTGCTTCCTTGTACCTACTTTGAGATACCTCCTCCTGCAGAACATGGCACCAACCTCTTAAAGGCCAAAGCCATCAGGCAGCTCTTAATTTACTGCTAATTAACAGGCATTTGATCAAAACAAGGAATTGTATTTTTCCCAGGCTCAGTTCACCACAGATAGAGATTTATAGCAGCTATTACCAATAACACACTTTTTCCTGATGGCCTTTCCTACATAATGTCAAAACCTGGCATTTGAAGAGGAGATGGTTTCTCCCAACGTAGTCAGGGATTCAGCTGAAATTGCTTTGTGTCACAAACTAATGAGATCATGGCACGAGAATGTGCAACTAACAACCAGGTTCTGCAATAAGGGAAAGCCACACTACCAACCTCCACTTCTGAACCGGTTAAGGCTTGCACATACCGCCTAAAGCTTCTGGTCAACCCTGATGTAAAATAGTAGTGAAAAAACAGAGTTTTTTCCTCCTGAAAAATCTCACTGTTTGACCTTCTAGCTGACAAACGTGCAGAGCAATAAAAAAGGCAAATGAATTGTAAAAAGAGAAAGCTATTTTCAGAATAATCCACCCCAGAATATTCTAAGGGATCCCAGTCGAGATCTGCAGGGACATGTACTGGACCTAGTGCAACAAACACCTTGACTGGAAGTTGCAGCAATGCGTTGGATCACATGGCATGCCAAAGTCCTTTTCAAAGTAAATCTATCATTTCATAGACTAAAATCTGAAGCATTTAAATGTAGAAACAACATGAAGTGGAGAAAGTAGTGGACTACCAGAAAGATTTCAAATTAAAAGTCAGCTTGACATATGGGCAAAATATGTCTGAAACAGAGAGAATGCACGACAGCGAGAAAAGGGGCAAGATTCTTCCTCTATGCAAAAATACTTGACTACACATAAACAGACAAGAAACAAGTAATTTGCAATAGAAAATGCTGTTGGTGGCTGTGGTGGATCACAAGCTGCACGCGAATCAACAGTATCATGCTGTTCCTCCCTCTCTAAATATATAGAACATTTATATTTATGTAGCGCTATATAAACAACAGTCTCTGAATTAATCCTTCCAGCTCTACTCAGTTGCAGTTGTGGACACAGTTTGTAGAACAGGAATGAGGAAAGGCACAGGGTCCAGGAGAGAGTCACAAGGATCATCAGAGCAAACAGGAGCTACACAAAACCAGACTGGCAGCAATCTAATTGTCTTGTCTGACAGACAACAAGGTAGAGGAAGAGGGTGGAACAACAACCCACTTCCAACTGCACATAATGTAAAAGTAAAAAGGAAAGGAAGAGCTGTATTTATATTCACATAGTTAGTAAATTATTAACAATTAGAAATCTAACTGCACAAACCAAACTAAACGTTGGGATTACAACATATTTTTAAAGATAGAGAATGACTTGAGTAGGCAAGACAGACTGGAGGCCTTCAGCAATGGCTTAGCCAAATACCTGGTAAGAAAGACATTAAGGGAACTATATCCTGTCCTAGGGCAAGAAACAAATCAGAGTCCCTCTTAAATTCATCTCCAGCCCTAGTTTCATATGATCCTATTGTTTCTGCTTGGCTGGAGGTTGCATTGGTATCTCACATCATATGACTGTTAGAATTGACACATTATTTGGTTTGGCTTGCAACTCACTGCCCTTAAAATCCAAACCTCCAACAGTGGTTCTCATGGATTCAATATCATTTCAGCCCCGAATCCCAATAAACCATTGGCAGTCCTTATGCAGAGAGATGTTAACAGGTAAAGTTCACCGTGAAAAGCACACTAAAGCCATAGCCTAAGCCTTAGAGAATGTGCTGGCTGCTGTGCCCTTCTGGATCAGCCAGGATCTGTGGAACAGCCAAATGTCCATGTTCAACCTGAGGATTTTATACCTTCTTAAAGCTTGGGTTTTTTGGGGGGAGGAGGGTAAAGTGTGGCAGGGAATTGGCAGGTTCATCACATTTATCTCAGTTATAACAAGAAACCTACAGAGACTGAATCTTTCACAATCTTTGTATCTTTCCCTTTTCCCTTAATTCCTGCAATGATTTGTGAGAGGAGGGGGTAGATTTAACCAGCTTCATCTGAGACCACATCAGCTCAGTTGGAAGCACACCTGGTTAAGTCTTCTCCAGAACATCAGACTCTTCATGGGAGAGCTCCTATTTCATAATGGACTAATAAGACTTGAGTGAAGTCCTTAGGTTAAAAAAGTTATTGTATCAGAAAAATCTACATATTGTTTCTCACTGACACTAATCAAGTATTTAGCTTTAATCAGTAGAAAAATGTTTGATTTATTAATTATTTGCAAAGCCATTATGACTTTAACTCAATGGCAGTCATTCAAAGGTTCACGCTCACTTCCCCACAGGCCTGATGTGGGAACTGAGGAACATGAAGGCAGCTGTGCCCAGAACAGAGCCCCATTCTCTTCAGCAATCAACCACAGATTTCTGCAACAGTAAATACAACAGCTTGGGGTGTGAATCACTGGTTTGTTTGTTTCTGCTTTATTTCTGATTTTCAAGTAGTCATGAGTGAAATACTGTGCTCAGCCTTTCCAGCATTATGTAAACTTGGAAATAAAAGCCAGTTCACTGGTTAGGACTGCAACTTGGAACATGTGCGGCAGCCGAGCAGCTCTTCTGTACAAGCTCATTTGCTTTTTCAGCTGAGCTCTCCACGTGTAAAATAAAGACATTCCTCTTTCTCAGCGCTCATGCTGCGTGTTCTATTTTCAGATGTTCAGGTGCACTTGACCTTCAGACCCCTAGGCTGGACAGGAATTTCACAGATTTCTCAGACTATACTCCAAAAACCTCTATGCTGCTCTGTCAGATGCAAGCACTCCAACATCTGTGCTATGCTTTTTATTGGAACACCATAAAATAAATCCCTCTTCTCAGAGATATATTATTCCCAGTGCCCTATTTCCAAGACTCTTTTTGCCCTAATTCATACAAAAGAACAGAGAACATTCTTCTTACAGCCTATTCCCATCCAGTTCTACACCTTCATCCTACAGTTGGTGCTTTGTTGTTGTCAGCTTCTAGGTCCCAAGTTCTCCCTACTTCACAGAAAACCTCCAACATTTTGTACATCTGGGCTAATATTAACAGGCCTCACGGCATACAACTACCAAGTGAGTCAGCATAATCATCCTATGCCTGCGCCTAAATCCAGATAAGAGATCTGCAGAGCTTTATTCAATGAGAGGAGAAAATTCCTACTTGGCTCAGCTTTTTCATGGCTGTATTACAACCTCACAGCATGCAACTCCAATTTTCCTGTGGGAATGTATTTTTTCGTTGTCCTCTGAACTTAATACTAATCTTGTCATGTATTTGTCATGTCACTCTTACGGCTTCCAATACTTTTTTGCACATCCATGTGCTCCACAGAAAGCAAAGCACTTCTTATTACCCTACACTTCACTTAGCGGCTACTAAGGTAATGACCTCCACAATATTCTACCTGCAGTTTCCAGCAGCAGGACACCCTCATTCTGCTAACAGTCTTGCAATACACAGGCACCAGTTTGTTTTCCAGAGCAGCTCAATTCATCACAATGAATGGAAATTTACTTGTACCGAAGGCTAAAACTAACTCACAAGAAAATCAGAACACATCTCTCAGCACTCTGCCACCCCCCACCTTCCACAGACACCAGTGGTGCACACAGATCACCTCTGAAAAGCTGCTGTGTAACTAAACATTGCTTTGGAAGGTGATTTGAAAGAACACAGCAACCCAACTTAAAAAGGAAATTAAAATGTTGGCAGGGCTGGAAAACAAGAATCCAGGCCACACTTCAAAAAACCCCTACAACAAACCAAAACATGCAGAAAGGTGAATAAAAGAGCCGTTATTTTTGCTTTATTCAATGACTACAAAAAAATTCAAGTCTGAGATGAAATCATTTTATCTTTGTATCTAAAAATAGAACTTCTACTTTAACAGCAAACTTTTTATATTGGCTGTGATGGTAACACAAGTGTTAGAAATTTAACAAGAAGAGTTGCACAGGCACTTAAACTCTCTGCAAAATTCCTGAAGAATATTTCCATAACCTACATCTAATTTCAAATCAATCTCTAGGTATTTCACTGACTGGAGGACAAAAATGAAACTTCTCAGCAAAGGCCCTTAAGTTAGCAGGTTCATGTTAGGGTACCTAAATGCTCCCCAACAGCAGGAATTACTGATGAACATGAAGGATCATAAGCCTGGGGAACACTGCAAAACGTAACTGGAAAAAGAGGTCAAATCCTGCAGAGCCTCTCTCTGCCCTTCAGAAGGCATTTCTTTGTTTGCAAAGACAGTGAGTGTTGCTGAGGTTGAGACTTACTTGTCTGAGACTTGTCAGTCCTTCAGGGATGCTGCTGAGTCCCTAGTACTGTGAAAGCTTCATAGAGAGACCGATGCTCAGAAAGGTAAAGTACTGAAACAGTAGAGGCAGCGGAGTGTATCTGCCACTGCAGAGTGGAACAAGCCACCACGTTCCCAGTGCTGCCACAACAGAATTTCAGTCCCTGTGCACATTAACCAGTTCTTTAAGAATAAGAACATCACAGCACTGTGTCACCCTACTTACAAGTTCACAGGTGATTAGTCTAAGCCTGACAACAGGTGTTCGGGCTTCAACTCTAAATCTGTTCTTAAAACATTTTGAAATAAATATTCCTATGTTACGAAGCAACTCTCTCCCTGTGCCAAAACCCAGCTTCATTCTTAAGCCAAACTGTCTTATCACAGATCAAAAAAAGGAGCATGAAAACCACATCTCATTCTGGGAAGCCTTTCATTTGTACACACAGTTTGCCTCCAACTTAAAAGGAAAAACAAACCCCCAAAAATCCTCAACAATCTAGACTAGCATGTTATTGTGCCAGACAAATCATCATTTTAATCTCTCTAAATTTAGTTCAGTGGGAAGAAGCACATTTTAGAGAAGCCTAAAAATACAGCTTCAACCTTTAATTAAAGGGACAAGTACTTTCCCTAGGAAGTACAACAGCTTTTCCAGAGAAGTCTGTCAAACAATTTTGCAAGTTAAATTAGTATTTTTTGTAGATACAGTGCAAGCTCAGGGGACAATCCTAGTTCATCTGGCCTGACCTGCTACACATCAACACACTGTCACATTTCATTGCTTCTGGTTTGAGCTCAAAACTCCATGTTAAGCTATGGCAGAACTTCTAGTCTTTATGTAAAGATTCAAAGAGATGGCTAATTCACCAGTTTCTCTGGTTCTTGATCCTAATGCTTCTCTGTCTCATAGATAAGGACTGTTCGTCCCCTTTCTTACATTTGTGGGAAAGTTGTGCTGATCTGTCCTCAAGTTCCTCATTCTTCCATTTCTTACTAGCTTCCCTTGGCATGTCTTTACTTCGTAGCTGTAAAGCTTAGCATTTGCCTGAACCCAACACATTATGTTTGAATACAGCCGGAGCAGTATAGATAGCCTTGCCCTCATTATTTACTGCTTCGGTAATCTTTGTGTCATTTGCAAATTTTACCACAGTTCCATGTACTTCAGATCAATGATGAAACTGTTAAACGGTGTCAAGCACAGCACTGATCCCTATGGAGCTGCACTCTATTATTATGACTAATTTTTTAGGTTTGTCAGTTGGCCAGTTCTTAATCCTTTTAACTTGTGCTTCTCTGATACAGGGCAGTGCTATTTTTCAAACTGGAATGTCACACAGTGTGAAGAGCTGACTTTCTAAAAGGGCTGTTACAGCTACACCTTCACCTTGATCAGCCAAACCTTTGAACTTCTTTAAATATTGAAATTAAGCCAGTCTGCTTGAGATCTTTTTCTTGCAAAGCTGCACACACTGAAAATTACATTGCCATTGCTTACAACTTTGTATTTAAAGCAGTTCCTAGAAAGATTCTCACTATCCTTCCCAGGACTGACATCCTATACAGCGGTAACTGCACAGGAATCTTATATCTTCAGAAAGGAGACTGTTGGCAATTCAACAATACTTTCTGTAAGAATCTGGGTGCTCCTCATTTTCCAGATGCCAAATAACATCCAGCTACTGCCCACTCACTCATTTCTTACCACTGCATTTCACACTATACTGCTGTGATACTCCCAGTGAAGAGATGGTCAAAGCAAACACCATACCTTGTGCTGAAGTCAAGAACTGATACGAGGCAGGAATGAGGTTTTTTTTCCCCAAGAAAGGCCATGGGTCACAGTCACAGGATGGTTTGGATTGGAAGAGACCCAGAAGATCATTGAGTCATCTGTGGGTACTGACCTTCCAAAGGATCATGGCAAATGCCAAAAGTCCAGAAATATGGCCTAAGTGACATTTCCCCTAAAAATAAGCAAACCCAGACATCACAGTCCATTTAGCCCTGATCCCCATCTATAACTCTACATAGTAGCCAAAGTTACTGGTTGTGATCCTGATGATAGAGCCCAGCTATTCTCAATTTACAAATCAAACTCTTTGTGACAAAGCTAAGGCTGTTGTCTCTCTGCCTCTCCTAGAGAACTATACACACCTCCAGCTTAGTAAGAGAACAGAATTTTCTGTGATTACATGTGTGAAAAGAAAAAAATATAATGAATCCACCCATATTTTATTAATTTGATTGATTCTAATAGTTACAAACAAGTTTTCATTACCCAATGCTGTTGAAATTTTAAACAAAAGACCCCAAAACGTGCCATCCCTCTTAATGCTGCCTTGCACTTTCCTCCCCTATAATCAATCCTAGAGTAGACTGCAACTCAACATGAGTGAAGGCAGCAGGCTGAGCTGTATGTAATTACCCATTTGATCAAATTAAGACACCACATTCCAAAATTACAAGGTTGAGGATTGTGCTGGTACACTGCCATATACATAGGTACTCCAGCAACTTCAGCCTGAAAAGCTACCTACAGTTAGTAGTTAACTTCTCTACAACTAACAGACATGTATTACTTAATGCATTACAATTAAACAACTGCTACACACAGCTCCATTGCTTTCAACAAAGTTAACGAAGAGAACAACACAAAGTTAAACTCAAGGAACATAAAATATCCAAATACAACATTTTTTTAGATGTTATTAATGAGGTGCCTTAGTGCAGAGGGTTTAATTTGGTAGGTTATATAAAATACCTGATGAATTAAACCTACTTCTTAGGAGACTCAAGAACTTGAGTTTTCTTTGTTGACTATCTGATAGCTCCACATAATCATTTATAATAAAAATTGAAACAGGCCTAAGCCAAGTTACAATATTGAAACTGAAAAATAGTCGGCAACCTGAAGAGTACAGCAAACTGTCAGAGTAGAATTTGACACACTGTGTTAACAGAAACAGTAAGAGACTTAATTTACAGTCACAAATAAATCCAGTTCTTTATCTCAATTCGCCAGGAGAAGACGACCTTCATTCTTTAAAAAGCACACACATTCATTGATATGATTTGTGACCTCAGTAACAGATACTACTAGCCTTCTACTATTAACATAAAATGCAGAATGATTAATCATAAATAACGAACATTTACTTTTTTCTGCTGACTTCAATTTATTGGTGCAAATACACAGTTACATTAAGCACAAAAGACAAGTAGCTTGGAGTCATTAAGATGCAGAAAACATTTTTCACCAAGCCTTCAAAATTTGACCGAGTTCCATATTCCTCGCCCCAGGAGGAATTCCTCGCCCCCTCAGTCAGAGGAAAGAGTGAGCTTGCAAGAAGCTGAACTTTATGCTCTTTAGCTCAGGCCTTTCAAAGAAGTAAAACAAAAGGGAAAACAGGTGAGATGCAGGCATTAAGCTGCCATCCATCGGAAGTTTTATTAAGAATGACATCTCCATGGCTGTAGAAATAGATGAAGTACTGAGGTTGCTGAGATCCTAACCACATTAAAATCACAGTTACTCAAACATCCTACTCTTCTAGATAGTCTAAAAGAAATTGCTTGGAAAGATACCCTCTGTTTGTTGCTGCCTATAATGGAAGTGAAGAATGACCAACCAAGAAAGAAAAGAAATTAAAAATCAAACTATAGTCACAACTGCAGAGAGCAAACAGTGATGTTGAGAACAAGAACTACCTGAACATCCAGCAAGAGCTCAGAGACCAAAACCAGCCTTTTGAGTAGGGCTGTAAAAAACACCTTTAGGTGGGAATGAAAGGATGCTGCTGTCAAACTTCTTTTTGCATAGAAGTAAAAATCAATAGTGTGAACTATCAACTTAAAACTGTATTTTTTGCTTTACTTGGATTTCATCTCATCCCTTTTAATAGGAAAATGCCATTCGAAATCAAGCAGTAAAGAATTTTCATTGTGGAATCATTATTTTCTGTAAACCACAGAAATAACAGTACAACTCCCATTCTTTCCTTGGAATGCACTACTCGAGTTAATTCAGAAAGATCTCTGAATGGAGGAAGAAAGACTGCAAATACATGTGGCTTACAAAGTGTCATTATGGCACTGTTTGTTTCAGTGTTGAGATCTAAGTTCCATAGGTTCACCCAATTAGTAAGGATTAGTAAGGACGTGGGGTGAATATTTTGGGACTGTACATTACAGATTCAGTTACACACAAAGGCAGTGAGGCAGAAGTACCCAACGTTAACATCACCCACGATACCAAGTCCCATCATGAGCCAACCTAGAAGCCAGGCTTGCCAGTTAGCATGGGATGGTAATGCGCCATCAGAGGCCAAACTGGCAGGGTTTAACTAGCATTTTAGTTAAGTGCCCGCAGGAAACAGAGGCATAACACCATCAAATTGGTATGGCCAAGGTCTATCCAGACCTCTTGGAAAAGTAGTTAAGACAATGCTTAAGAACTTGTGCTACAGCTACACTGTTGCAATCTGATACCATCAACAAGATTACACTGATATACACACTCAAGCTGATGGTAAATGCTTTCTGCTGGTTGACAGTGGGTTTCCAGTATCTCCCATTTCCAGTGTGCTTATCCCTACTCATCCCATGAAGGCTTTTGAGTAGTGCCAGTAAAACTGAGACTTGGTAACAGTTTGAAGAACATGTGTTAAAATACTAAACAGGAACTTATATTTTCATGTCTTTCTGCACTGGGCTGACCTAAAAACAAGACAAACACATTAAAAGCTGAATAAGGTGCAAAATAAAGCAATATGAACATACAAACTTTTCAGTGCAGTTAGTAGAAAGATTAACTGAGAGCAAGACATTATCAACAACATTTCAGTATCAGGTAGTACGTATCACTGAAAATCCAGATAGTCTGGTATGACACTACACTACATACACAGCCTTTGTGAAAACAAAAAAGTCAAAGTGAAGGAGGTAAGGACTACCTTGGCAGGGTTTAACTGCTTTGATCTGACAACTAAGATTGAATTCTAGAAACTGCAACAGGATTTGACCTATTTAAGACTTCAGTTCGCTTTGTGCCAAAGAGTAATACTCATTTCTTTATTAATTAAACAGCAGCACGGTAAAACTCACAGGCACAAAGACATTTAAATAATCCCAATTGCTTTGGAGCACAGGAACACATCACAACACAGCATCCTCTTCACAGACATAGTAGAAATTCCTTGAGCGGCTCCCTACTGCCAGACTACTGCTTCCCCTGCCACAGCCAGCACCCACAGGTAGCTCCCACATCTGCTGTAGCACAAGGAAGTTGATTTTAGCTTTGTCTGTACCAGTCGAGAGCATCTGGAAGCTGCCACCTCAGAGAGTAGCCACAGCCGAAGCCCAAGGAGAGTGCTACACAGACAGTGCTAGGTAGACTAAGGAAGTCGGGGGTGGGGGGATGGGGTGGTATTGATTGCCAAATCTTCGACAAACTTACAGTTCAAGCACAATTTTTCAAAAAACTTACATTAATACTCCAGCAAACAAAGAGAAATTTTAGATCACCAGAAGTATGTTCTTGACAACACCTTATTCACCAGACCTTTCTGTAGAACAAATCTCCAGCTTTCCAACACTAACCTGCCCTGCAACTGAGTACAATCCTTAAAAAGTTGGACTTCCATGCAAATGCAAGTCCAAGCGGGACAGCTCTCCCGCTCCTGTGTTCCCACCTGCCCAGCAGCCCCCAGATGAGCACTGCAGGGCCAAGGACCAAATAAAACATCAAAGGCAAGGCATACTGCTACAGACAGCAGTACAGGTTCAGTAAGAGCAGAGCACACGGATTGCAGGATTGCAGTGCACTTCAGTGTGAAGCAGTGATGCTACAGGGCTAAACTAAGCACCTAAGTGTGGTTTACAAAGGAATCTGCCCTTGAATAACAATTGAAATGTTAATACAGGAATGTAGCCTGACTAGAGGTTAGAAGGTTATTCTGTAAAAATGCCTTTAAGATATGTGTGCTCATGCTTGGTCGCTTGTTCTTCTTTCCCATTGTGCTTGGTTGGTTAGTTGGGGTTTTCTTGTGGGGTTTGATTTGATTTGGGTGTTTGAGTTGTCTTTTTTTTTTTTAATTAATTCATACATCTCAGTAGAAAACTGAAAATTTGGGCATATGCACCTTTAAAATACTCCTTGGAGTACCATACACAAACCAGTGGGTGAAACACATTTGTCCCCATCTGCAACAGATAATAGTTCATTTATTGAGCCAAATATTACTTAACATTATAATAATACAGTACATTAGTGCTCATCTTCATTTTATTTAACAGTTTATGATGTATAAGCCAGAAAATTTTGGGATAAGAATAGGGAAACTATTACAGAGGAGGATGTGAAGCAATATTTTACAGGTAATTTTATCTTCTGATTTCTGTTATGTCTGGCAGATGATGGGTTTATACTTCTCTTCACATCAAAAAATCCTATTAGAGAAATTTTTTCCAGTGCCCCATGATTTCTCCTCCTTAACATTTCCCACATTGCCTACCTAAAAGTTAAAATAGAAACAGATAAAAAAGGGTGGAGTCTCTGTCCTATAAAATTTCCATCCTGATAGATCCTTAGAGCAGAGACTGGAGAAGACCACCTGGAGACCAGTGGATTGGAGCAGAGTGATGCGTTTGCTGCTGGGTGGAAAAGAACAAGACCTGCCTTATTTTTTCTAAGATGCTTTTCACCACCTTTGCTCATGATAGTTTTATTCTGGGCCAACAAATGGCCTTTTTTGAAACATAAAATTAATTTGCACTGCATTGCTAACATAGACTGAAGAACATACACTTCTTACAAACCCATCACCTTACAGTAAGCATTCTTTTTGTATAATAAATCAATATAGATGGTTGTCATAGAAGTGAAACATCAAGCAGTTACAAAAAGACACATAGGTGAACACAAAGAGACACAAGTGCGTATTTTCTGCCTGAAGTAAGATTCTTTTTTTCAAAAAAGGAAGGCATTTGCACATGTTTTTGTAGAGAGACATACAGAGGTACCAGTTCAGTGGAGGCAGGGAAATTCTAATGTCGTTTGTCACATCTCTGTAAGAAAGATAAGCTTTTCCTCAAGAAAGCAAACTTAAACTTTACAACTCTCCTGAATCTTTATCCACAGCATTGTTTTATCACACGCATTTTGCTATGTACTCACTCTTCTGCTTTGCGGTATTCTAATAACGGGAATTGCAACCATCTTCATATTCAGCAACTATCAAGTAAACCTCCCATTGCTTTGTCACTCTCCATCACTGGCTTATAGCCTATGTAACCCAGAATGACTTTCTGTTTGTAGAAAAGCTGTGCTAAACCCTATAGAAGAAAAAAATTAATCCCCATATATTCCCAAACAATGGGCTTGAAACAATTTCAGTTAAATCACCACAAGAAATAGTTCCAATTCTGCTGAGGTGTTAGTGCCGTTATCAGTTCCTACAAGGGGAAGAAAAAGCAGGGGTGGATCTTGGCAAGCTTTAAAATACAATCTAAGTAAATAAATCTAAGTATAAAGCTCACAGACTTGATTCAACATTGATTAATGGCACTGACTGTGCTTCGACTCTCAGCTAAGTCACAGTTAAAGGCAGATGGGAACAAACATTTATGCTTATGTCACAGAAATTCAAGTGTTTTTATCCAGTGAATAGCTATCAAAGGTCTTACTTGAGTTTATCCATCAGATACAGGAAACATTCATGTGAAAGTGAACTAACAGTATGCAACAGGAAGGAAAACAAGTTGAAGGATGAAATGTTATGTTTCAGTAACATAATTGCGTAGCACTGACTTCCAGTAGTTTCACGTCATTAATGCAATCTCTTTTTCATGTGAACATGAATTCATATGATGAAAGTCGTTATGTAACACTACTCTTTCTATTCTGACCTGAGGGAATATACTACAATAATATTTGAAATCTTCATTTGTTTCTTTACCCCAATGGTTTAAAGGTGATGTCCTGGTTCAAACATAATTAAATTATTTTTAAAAATTAAACTTTGGGGCTTTCTACCATACCCATTTAACTCCCCCAGCACAAACCAACAGCTAAACTCACTCACTACAGGAAGTTCAAACTCTCTGAAACCAGCTATCACAGTACTGCAATCATTTACCTATTCTCCTATGGCCACTGCAAGGTGTTGCCTATGGAGCAGAGAAAGCAGTAGGAGCCCCAGCATTGATGGTGGGGATTTTTTTTGGTAAATGCTGGACAGCTACTAAAAGACTCATGAGGCAATGGAAAAATTCTTGTGCTAGAAACATTTGGTCAAGAATCTGGAATCGGACTAAAAATCTGATAAATTATAGTAACTGCAGCAAGGACAGATTTTCAACACTGTACAACTCAATTCTTGCCACATAAGCACTGTCCTTTCAAATGGAACAGAAAAGCAACACAGAAGTAAACAGATTACTCCACTTTCAGAGTTAGGATGAAGTCCATGGTACCTGCTGAAGGAGCATTGGAAAATTACAGGGATAGAGTATGAATATCCCTCCCAGTTCTTGATAAAATGATGGGATGGTGGGAATGACTGTGCTTCCTCACCTTGTTCTCTGCCTTACTAAGTATTAGCTTGGTCTCCTCATGATCCCTTGTTCTCATCTCCTCAAGGATCAGATAACCCCACCTGCCACCTCTCATGTAGCTTTCAGAGTCAGACAGACCCTGAAACTGCCTTGTAAATCAGAAGGTCAGTGCGACACTGAAAAGAATCATGTTTGCAAGGGTTAACAGAATTTTAAGTTACACTCTGCATTGGCTAATCATTACTCAGCTTCAACTCCTGATGGTGAACTCCTTGACACTAATGCGCCTACATCTGTTCCTGTAATTCAAAATTACTTTGCTCCATGAGCTACATTTATTAGCAGACCAATGGCCATAATGAATTTTTGACAATGGACGGCTATTCAGCACAAATCAACTTAACTAATTCTCCCATCCAGTTTAACTGTTTCGTGTTAGAGAAAGCACTTAATTGCAATGGTAAACCTGTGCCTCCCAAACAAGCTGGTTTCTTGTCTTGCCCAACTGTGGTACCCAAAAAACAGTCAGAGCCTTCACACATTGAGTATGGATGTCCACTGTCGAGTACACAGAAAACCCCTGTGTTTCACTTGGCGTCAGAAGGTTAGGTTATAACCCAGGTTAATTAAATCAAACCAGTACAGATACTAAATGCAGCCCTGAACTACCTAGTTCAAACCATCTACAGACATTAAGATGATAGCTGGTCCCAACTCAAATCTACTGTCAGTGAAAATGCACATGGAAGTCCCAGCACTGCTTTCTCCATAGGAGGTGGTAGCGATACCTGCATGAACAAAATTGAGAGACTGGAGCAAAACATTCTGAGCTTAAATCTATTTATTCAAGACCTGAGAATGTTGGTTCACTGGCAAAGCTCCAAAGCTGACGTTTTCCCTCAGTGGTTTTACTCGAGTGACCACAAATGAGGTGGTCATGTCACTATCAGTTTTAAGTAGGTTTTAACCACTGAAGTTTACAGATGCACATCTTAGTTTTTATATCCTTAACAGTAAATGACATAGCAAATAGGTACCAGAAAAGAATAAGCCGGATGTCTTGCATCTGGGTATGCAAGCTGGATGTCTCAGATGGGGTACACATTACACCCTAACTTCCAAGGAGAGGAAAAAGCCTCACCCTCTCTGTTAATTCACACAGTTTCCAACCGTAAAATAAACCCTTCTCTTTCTTAATAATTTTAGGCTCCTCTTTACATTCCAGCTATAATGGGCAGGATGACAGTGACTCTTCAAGGTACATAGACAAACTCAGAATCAGAACACTACATGACATTTATGGGTCAGATGCATCAAAAATACCTTATGAAAAATAATTTTCTCTTACTAATAATCTCTGAAGTATCACAGGCATTGTCAGATCTTTTCTACAGTCAGACCACAGCGCTGATCTGGATATTGATTTACATACACATCCATCTACATTGTGTATTGTATGTGCAGATGGTGAAATGTGCTTGTGTAAAATACAACCTATAAAGCCATAGACCCTGCTGCTGTCTGACACTTGACAAGGTCTAAAACAGTCAGAAGAAAGAATTCCAGCATTTATTTATTTCAAGAGCATTTCATAAGGTGTCAGAATTTAAAAATTCATCTCACCACATAGGCAGCTGACAGTTATTTCTTGTGCAATATATTTCAGAAATAACCTAACAGGATCACAGTACCTCCAAACCTTACATTCTCATTAAGAAGCGAGCAGGTGGGTTTCAGAGTACATGAAAGCATCATGCTCCTAGTAGAGGTAACCTTTTTTGTCCTCATTAGGATGAGTGATGACAGCAGTGAAAAAAAAATGAAGCATTTTCTCTTTTCTTTTTCCATCCTTTTCCCAGTATAGTAACAATAGCCAGCAGAGAGGATTCTTTGCAGTACATGAATAGATCCACACTGGTTTCATGGTGTAGTTTATTAGACAAGAAGTATCCCAGGTATTTCTATCTTGTATTTGGCACAGGATGACATAAAAAGAAAGTGTTGCTTGCTACTGCAGCATTTGATCCAAAATTCTTCTTTCATCTTGTTCTTGTAACTTTGCATTCTGCCTTTCCTTCCATCATTCTTTGCCACATAGTGCAGGATACAAATCAAACAGCATATACCACCAGAAGGGCAATGACTGCAAGATTAATAGAACACACCACCAATCACATGGCAAAGACGGCAATGCAGAGCATTGAGCATCCTTGTGTAAAACCAGCTGGATGCTTAATTCAAAGTGAAACTGTAAGGAAATCTGGAAAACTCCTGTTAGTTAAATAAAAAACTTGTAGAATTTATTTATACTAGAGAACAGTAACTTCCTGAAATCAGAAGTAAATACATTTCCATGCAAACAAGTGTACCTTCCTAATATTTCCATCTTTCTGCACTAATTGTTACACAGGGCTTTGCTAACACTCCTGCCTGCCTAGAGAACGACAAACTGGGAGGCGCTTGCCCACTAGGTCACCACCAGGCTTACTGAAACATTCTGCTCTGTTAGAAAACATCCCAGAACATTACCTACAGGTCTGCACAAGGAGAAAGGAAAGTAACTCCATGCTATTTTACAGGTTAAAAACCCCAGAAGTCATAGCTCCTAATCTCACTTCAAGCTCCTTCTACTCAGATCAGTTCCCTGTACACTTTTTCTGCCAGTTCTTCAGTCCTTATGTAGATGCTGTCCCTGGGCTTTTCATTACCAGCACAGCCCTAGACTCCTGGCAGCAGCAGCAAACACTCCTGACTTAGCAGCAATAGCAAATGCAAGGACAGGGAGAGCTTTTAGAGCTCTTCAGTATCAGAACCCAAGGATAGTCATGGTCTAGGGTAAAAAAGTCAAGGGGTTCTCTAGTTTGTTCCAGATATGGGTACAGGAAGAGAGTAAAAGGAATGTAAGAATGTATGAGCCACCGCAAAGCTTGCAGAAATAAAGGAATCAAAGAATCAAAGCAGAATACTTCCAAAATCAGCAGAAACCCAGCTATGTTAGTGTACAATCGCACCTGATATGCAAAGTTAATGTTTCATTTAGAAATAGGTTTAATTCCAGGATTCACTATTCACATAGCACCTTCAAGATCTCAAAAGGCAAAACACCAGCTCTAATGTGTTCATAACAAGATGCGGCCAAAGGACTGCGGTTGTAGGCACTGCTATATTAGACGAAACTCAAAATGGTTCAAAGTCTTGAAAAAAATATAGTTGACATGAAAGATGCTGCAGGGAAAAAAAAGTTCTATTTTCTTAATTTCTTAATGCTAAAAAATCTCATAGGATTTATGTAAGTTTTGAAAAGCAGACACATTCTGTGCATAAGAAAACAAAACAGGTAGTAGCATTAATTCCTGCTAATACTGAATGCTAAGTAGGTTGTCTAAAATTAATTTTAAAACATTAATTACATTCAGTCACAGGACCATAAAATTAAGCAGTCTAATGTTTCAACACTTGAAAAATACACTTGAACACACTTTCCTACTGAGCAGTGGTCTGAGCTATCAGCTTCTGAAAAATTCCAGCAGCAGCACCTCCATCCACAGAGTTTCAGTGGTAGCTCTTAGTTAACAGTTGCAGGAGGTAACAGCACTACCTTGCTTTCCCCAGCCTAGGGGAACTTCTCCTGTAGCTCTTCTCCTGTAGCTCAGGATATTTGTGAATATTAGAACATAACTGGCAAAGCACTTGTTCAAAAGCATGTGGAAGGTTTAGGGGTTTATTTTTTATGCTGCAGCTATTGCTTCAGGAAGTTATTGGGTTGGACTCATAATTCTTGAGAGAAGCAGAAAGAATAGTGTATCCATCTTCAATAGGCCAGAGGCTTTGAAGGAGAGGGTAAAGACCTCACTGGTTTTGAGTTGAACTAGGAGAGGCCATTTTGCTTTTCTTAAAGCACCATATTGCTTGCACATCTACCTGACTGAGGTGGCTGTGAAAGTTGAACTCTGGTCTCTAAAGACTGAACAAGGTATGACCAAGGATGTGACATGGCAGAAATACCACAGCGCTCTCTCTCCTGATGGGAGAGGAAGGTTCTTTAGAAAGTACTGCTTCTGAACTTACCTGCCATCTGCTTTCACCCTTTTCTTCCCTTTCATCTATTCTTGGGCAAGCATGTCAATTTTCTCTCCCAGTAGATGAGAGCACCTCATACATTATGCAGTTACTGGAATTTAGGGTTTAACTAATATCACTTCAGGTCTTGAAAACCCAATCAAGCTCTTGGTAACCTTTCCTTTTCTACTTACCACATTATACAAAGTTCAAAACATTGGAGCTGAAGCTTCAAGTTCAAGGTTGCAGTCTGTCTTTAATCTTCTATTAATATTACAGGAGAGCAGTTCTGGAACATTATGGCCCTTTAATTATGAAAAATTAGCAGCAATTGCCATGGCCATATATTACAAATAAGACTGAGCTCTTACTTCTGCAAGCATAATCAATAGTGTTATTGTAAAATTTGGTTTTCTAAACTCACTGGAGTGGAGGGACTTGATAATTCCCTTTTAAACTGACTTTTTTAAACTGACTTTTACTATTTCCCAGCTGTATAGTTCTCTACATTTGTCATGATAGACAAAGTTAAATTAAAAATTCTAAACCATCACCCTAGGGCAAAGCTTGATAGAAAAGTGTAGGGCATTACTCTCTGAAACCAGTAACAAAATACATCCCAGCACTAGAGAGGAAAAACACTGTAATTTTCCTGTGTGCATTTACTACCCCAGCCCCTTTTAACAGATGCAATTTTCACAAAATCGAATCACAACACAAAACTCAAACGGGTGTCTCACACTATTATTTTTTTTAATAGTCTAATTCAGTTGGTCACAGCAATGGAATCTCGTATTCATGAAGGCATGTGTTTAGGCAAAGAGGTTAGATGTCACATCTGTGATTGATAATGTTTGTGTTGTTCTCTGCTTTTCAATAACTCTTCACTTTAAGCAGCATTTTGCTTCTAAACAGGAGTGGGTGTAAGGACACTCAGCATAATGGAATGGGCCAGGTTTAATTCCCTTAATCACTTGGTCAGGGCAACAGTATTAACTGTCCACATCTGTTCCCTCGGAGCACACATGCTTAGTTCTCCCTCTTATGCAATAAAGGGGTGTGGGGTCATGATGCCACATCTAGCCTGCCTTTTCCTCCAAAACAGAATCCATGGAGAACTCACAGACTGACTGTGAATCAACACAGACTGATTTCAAACCACAAAACACTTATGATGTGGCAAAACCAGCTCCATCTTGAGCCTCAAGAGTGTCTTTTTCAATAACATGCTGTGTGCATCCCAAGGAAAAAGCATAGCTGTTGTGCTGCTTGCAAACCAACAGACAAAAAACCCTCACTGAAGCCTGACAAAAACTGGTTCCTCATTGCAGGTGCTCTGAGCAGACCACTGAAAATGGTGTGTAACTGGACTCATAGGTAGGGTGATCTGTTCAAAGGGATTCATACTAAGCAGGCTGGCCACAATGGAACAGAAGACGTTCAACATCATTAGTCACTCTGATAAAGCATTCTGGACTGACACCTACAAGACCAGAGAGGGTCAGTCAAAAGAAAATTTAAAAAGGTATCTCTGAAAATGGCAATTAATTCCAACCCATTGCTTCATGCCTCTGAAACCCTGTGCCTTTGCACTGCTGAAAGCAAGATGATGGAGGTCAATTGCTCCAAGCCCCTGGTGTCCACAAAACAGTGATTACCACAGTACCCAGTCTCAATCCAGAGCCAGTAATGAGCCACCTATGCTCAGCCACTTCTGACACTTGTTCCAACTACCCTTGTTTAAAGACAAGCAGACATAGAAATATTAAGTTCACATAAAAAGCAGAGTTCATGCTGGGAAACAAACACTGAATCACCAAAAGGGGAAGGGGGCAGTCACCAACAGCTGAGTAAATACAGGAAACAAAACCTGGAGTTTACAGACTGGGTCCTTTAAGAAAGTGTCAAAACCCACTAACTTGCAGGAACATCTGTATTTTTTTCTGTTATGAGAAATAAACGAGTTTAGGAGAGAAGGAATACAGCTTTCTCCTTCAAGACCAAGGGCTTCACAACAGGATTAGCAGCAAATGCTGTTTTCCACCAAAAAGTTGTTCTCTGCAATAGGCATCTTAAGATATGCTGGATGTAAAAGGAGAGGCTGCCAGGATAACCTGCTGGTTAGTTACCAGTAGGAAAGTGAGGGAAAACCTCTTGGATTTACATCATTAAAAACTGATTAGGAATCTTTTCCCCCTCACACAGCCCATGCAGCATCACTTGTGTTGGTTCATTCCAATGCTGCGACTACTTTCAGTTGGCATTTTGTCCTTTGCCTGACCTGTGCTAAGGGTGATTTCAAGATAGCAGGTTAAACACAAAATAATCCCTCTCAAGGCTGTGGCAATCTGTGTAGTGAGGCAGGAGTTAAAACACCTATTAACTCCCTAGCACATGATATTCCACAGGACAATCCACAAAAACAGAGGCTGAATGTGCCCGTGTGGGAGCCCTGCGGGCTGGGAGAGGATCCAGCACCCCAGACAGTGCAGCCTGGAGAACAGGAAAGAAGCACCACAGCACTGGGAACAAGCAAAGTAGCAGGGAGCATGCCCAAGCCCCAGAATGACTTGAGAGTTTGTCCTATCAGCGCTGAAGCCTCACCCTCCTGGTAACTGCTACCACCAGTTCTCAAGTGCAGAACTCAAGACAATAGCACTTCAAACCTGTCTGTGCGACTCTGATTTTGTCACCAGAGTAAATAATAAAGAAGTGCAAATAAGGATGATAATATTGCTTGTTTTACATGCAGAAGGTCAGAGAGCATGAATTAGATTCTCTCCTGTGTAGGCCGTTGCTGGTGCTCTGACAGGGAAGAAGAGACTACAAAGCCAACTATTTCCTCTCTGAGTTAAGTAGAGACACGTGCTGTTGTGATTCTGCCTCATCTCATCCATGAGCCCACTAACGGCCAAGAAATGTGTAGGAGAAAATAATCAACTACTGTCTGGAGATAAGAAACACATTATTTCTCCAGGGAGCAAGCGGGGGGAACCAGGATGCAGCAGCTGTTTCAGTCACACTATTTGTGTCTTGGACTGCTCCCACGGCCTTACTACTACAGCTTGAAAGGAATAGCCTATATTTATATAGAGATAAACAGACACATCTGTTGTAACGTAAAAGTAAGGAGGAAAATATCCTTCCCAGATACATCAGTGCAAAAGTCAAAAGAAAATATCCTTGCTGCAGACATCTATTTTATAGCTTGTGTCCTGGCATATTTTGATTTTAGAAAATGGGTTACTCCATCGTTGGATTGTGTCCTTACTGCACTCAGCAGCTGGGGGGAAAAAATGTAACTCACAGGACAAACTAGTATTAATTTGAATCTTTCAGCAGCCTGGAACTTTCTCCATTTCCTACTACATGATATAAAGCACGCTAAATGGAAAAATGTGTTACGAATGCAAAGTCTCTTTAAGTACAAATGTACAGAAGGAGGAATTAAACTACTGAGAAGAGTCTAAAACAATTTTTCTACAAGCACAAAGGAAAAGTAATGATGCCAACCAGTAAAGCTACTTGTAAAAGCAGATTCAGGGGACAGGTCAAATCCTGTGACCCAAGTATATTTGTAAATGGATTGCAAATTCTTGCAGTGAACACTCAATGTGTGAAAAAGCAACTTTTCATAAGCCTAACTTTCAGGCACATTTGCTACAACATTGTGCTGTGTGATACATAACAGAGCGATACGTTTAATAGCATCCAGTCATCACTTCATTACGTGCACTGTATACAGCAACCATTTAACAATGTAGCTAAGCCAATTTAGGACAATATGCTCATCTGCTAAGCTATTACAGCTTAGAATGACGTTCTTATCCACTTTGAAGTTCAACTTACCATTAATTGTTTAACACTAATAGAGTTCTGAATAAATAAAGTCAACAAATTAGAATGCTATGGTTAATTTTAATTAATGTTGCTGTGCAGAAAATCCTACTTTCATAAAGAGTAAGATGGCAGAGAAGATACCTTTGCATTTTGCTAATTAAGTCTGAATTCTTCTGCTGCAAAACAATTACATACCCTTGCTGTCTTTGTCCAAACAGAAAATGGTCAAATAAAAATTCAGAATTAACAAAGAACATTTAATAGAAAAAAATACTCTTACTGTCATTATTGAGTTCACAGCAAGGACTTCTGCATTTTAGTCTTTCCACATACGCAGGTACTCTCTCACACACAAATAAATATATAGTAAAGGTAAGAGATCTGCTCAAGAACACTCATTTATTCAGTTTCTAACTGCAATTTACCATCTTTCTTTTACCAAGTCTGTGTTCTACTTCTTTCTCTCAAGTTTCTATACTCAACTTGAATCTGAGGGAAAAACAAAACAATCCACAACAAAACAAAATCAAAGCCAAATAATACAAAGGATTTCCATCTTTATCTATCTGTCTGTATCTCTTGGTTATATAATCACAGCTGTAATCTCTAGTAAATGCAGACTCAATCAGCACAATAATGCTGGGGAAGATCTCTCAAAGCTGTGATATGTTGTGGAATCGAAACCAACCGTTAAAGCTTCACAAAGTTCCCATCAAATGACCAGATGGGGATGCAATCCTTCAAATCTTCTGCAACAATAAGCGTAGCATGACCATGAAGCATTAGCTTCTCAATCATCTGTTTCATAAATAGTGGGAAGGAAATCTGAAAGTAAAACATTTTCTCATGTATTTCCTCAAAATTATGCATGAGAACATATCCAAACATATATTTACTGGTCAAATAACCAGCACTTGTTTAGTTTCTGTTTTGTAAAGCAAATAAATTTGCATTTACTGTGCAAAAATTAAACAGTGAAGTTCTGTGTAACTGGGAGACCAATGCATTTGTCTTCCTGAAGACAATGCAACTGTCTGTTGACATCTGCAGGTCAGAAAACATTTTATGAAGTTTTTAAAGCCAAGTTACCCTGTATAATATGAAAATTGTGGTCAAGAGATAAGATTTTTTTACCTGATTTTCAGAAGTTGTAAGTTAACAGACTTAAAGCTGAACTCTTCCTCCTAACCAGGAGATTATCTCATCCACAGAACCCAACAGAATTATTTGGGAGTAGAGTCTTGAGCATGCAAGACTACGCAACCCAGAATAAAATGGCAAGTGCTACCATCATCTGCTTTGTTCCTGTGTGCTATTGAACAGCTGAAGAGAATTAAGAGTTCCCATTAAAGAGAGAAATAAAATGTTATTGAACATAATAAAATGATTTGAAAACACTAAGGCATTTATACTGTATGAATTTGAATCATACAAGCAGAGATACCTTGCAATTTCCGTGGATGGTCATAATAAGCAAAAAGCTACCCTACAAACTAGTTAGGATCAGCACACAGCAAACTGAATGTTACACATGTACCTCCACAAAGCACAGGTTGTTAAAGAAAACGCTTGCACACAGTGTTGACATTTCCTGGCTTTCAAGGGGTGCAGGTTGCCTAGAACTGGTCCAGATGCACACTTGCTTATTTCTAACTATCAGACTGGTCAGAAATGAAATAGAGGGCTGTGCTGGTAAAAAAAATGTTTGTACAAAATGCAAAAGAAACGACAGAACAGTGCAGAACTTAGAGAAGGAGAGGACCCAGTCTTTACTATTCATACATAAAGATCAGGCAAGTCCAATCTTGTAGTGGGTTATTTAATACTAGATTTAACCCAATTTTCTTGATACTCAGGCAGAGCTCTTTGCCACATATTTAGATGTAACACCAGGTGTTTGAACACCCTTGCTAAGCATTCTCAAGACTCCACATTAGGTTGCTCATTTCTATTCAGCAGGGAAGGAATCAAAGCTGACTTAAAAAATCCAATATAGCTATCATAGCTTTTTCTTTTCTTTTTTTTTTTAAGTATTATGAAATATGATCTCTTTGAGAATATATTTTCTGTGAACTGTAAAAGAATGAAAGAAATCCATTGCATTTGCAGTCTGAATTCTTATTTCTTGTAACTTCTTGTTTCTGAACTTCATCACCTTAACCAAGGCTGTAAACCACCCACTTTTTACGACCAAGCTCCTCTGAAATGATGTGCTTACTGTGCATGTTTTAGATGATACTTGCAAGGGGTCAGGATAAAGAAATATCTCAATTCCTTCACATCTATCAAAAGAGTTGGGTGCAGGTGAGATTAGATTTTTGAGTGCCTTCATGGTATTTGCTACACTTAAGCACATCTCGCACGAGAGAGAATTTCTGGCTAACATGAAGCCTGTGTTTCCTGTTGTGAAAGGGTATCAGTGTACCACTATCCAGGCTTCAACATTTCATTTCTGAGACTATGCAACACATAAAAAACACACTATCAGAGAATATGACAGGGAGAATAATGGAATAAAACTTACTTTACAAATCCATAGGGCTTGGAAAAACCCCAAATTCAAAGTGGCAGCAGGTCAAGAGTAAGAATGAAAGTTCATTAGCTGTTTGGGAAGAAAGCCACTTGGGTTTAAAAGGTTCATCCACAACCCTTTATACACCTAATTTGGAGATACACAGGCATATCCATGTATGTCTAACCATCAGATGTACTTTATCTGCACTGGCTGCTGTCAGAAACAAGGTACTCAGGCCCCAGCAGATAGATATGTCTGCAGCAGAAAGGACATCATGTTTTCTCATGTTCTGTCAGCTTGTCACAGATTACGAAATGAAAAATCTGGTCTCAGGTATCAGACATCCATTCCTGAATTTCTCATATGGGGTACCACTCCAATAAAATGATGATGGACAGCACTAGTGCATCAAGTGAGAGGAGAAAACAACTCGCCCTGATAACAAATCTAAGATTTCCTGCCCTTCCGAATCAGCACAATTCCTTCACTTAGGACTTCATATCAGAGAGCATTAGAGGGCCAGGCGCCAGCTGCAGCATGAGGCCATTTCTCTTAGGACAGGCACAAATCGTAAAAGGAACAGATACCAAAATAAAGTGTCACACAGACCAGACCCAAGCTTTCCTGCCATCACCCATGCTTGGCTCAGTAAGTATCAGAGGCTTCTGAACGCAACTGTTTTCCACTTGGTTTAGGCATTAGAAAGCAGTGTGAACTGATCAACAGACAAAACAAGTTCTGCAGTTTTCTGCATCACAGAAGAGAAAACTTACAGAGATGCGGATCATGACCAATTCAGAGGCAGCAGGATCATTAACTCTGCCCTCTAACCCTCATTCCTGCTGTTCTGCATGACCACTAAAACTAAACTGAGCACTAGCAACGAATTTGTAACCTTCAGTGAAGCAGATGAACAATAACATGAGTTTCCTTCTTAATGTCTGCTTGGGAAGCTTGGTATGTGCCACACTGAACATATTAACACCACCACAGCCTTTCTTTCTCAAACAAGGTGCTAACTTCATTCCATTTCTCTCATAAGGTAATCAAGGATTTAACAGTCACCATGTAAAATAATGACCGCACTGAAGATGTATAAGAAACAAGTTTTCCCCAAAACACAGACCATAAGAGTGAAATAAAAAGGCAAATTAAAGAGATGTTTTAGAAAGTGAAAAAATACAACTAATAAAGCTTTGGGTGTTTTTTTAAATAATTTTCTGACATAGTAACTTTATTTAAGACATGCAGACTACATGTATTGATTTGCCTAGTGTTGTTATAGCACATAAACACAACCTAATGAGGTGCACACATTTCTTTCCCACAGCAGTTCAGACCTGTTTTAGTATTAATTTTAAACAGTTGAATATGGTATTATACTTGTACAGTACACCCAAGTACTGTATCGTGCTGTGCACTGTACTGTGCTTTGGTTTTACATTTTGAACTAACACATCACCCTACTCGTCTATATACTGAATGGAGAAGGTGGTTTTTTCAGTCACTAGAAGACTTTTAATACCTAATGAAGATTTAGGTTTTTTCAAAAGACATATCTATATTCCTTTTCAATTTCTACATACAGATCTTAATCGTTTCCCAATCCAATGTTTTGCTGTGAAAAGGCTCAACAGAGATGACAGGAATTACTTAATTCAGTAATAATTCTATAGTTAAATAGCTTCTCTTAACAAAAATAGACTTCAGCCTGTCTCTTCCATCTTCACAGAACCAGTAATTGGAAACTGATCTTCCCACACTTATTATTTTAAAGAAAATGGTATGTATACACATGCAGATCCTTCCAACAGTTAAACAAATTCATCTCCACAATGAAGCCTATGTGGTGGCTTCAAGATAGATCCAGAGCAGCAAAGTTTTTAAGTCTGATTATCAGTCTGTCAAGTCTTAACTTGAACTGTACATTTGTAGTATTACCCTCGTTTTAAACTATTCATTCATAGGAAAAGGCAGTTTCTTCATTCTTCCTTTAACACTCAAAGATTTGAGACTATTTTAGAAAATATATAATAATAATTCTGTGTTTACTTTCTGTTACTCAGAAAAATAATCACCACTAGCCAATGCTTCATAGATGACTGTTTTGTAGGTAACATCCCAGGCAGTAACAGGAATCTGTATGCTGTACAAAAGAAATTACTCTGTGGGTAGTAGCTAACGGAAACTCAGTTACTACAGAAATATCGCTAGCTGATGACAAATGATTCACAAATGCAAACGAGGAAGAAAATCTTCTGCAAAAAGAAAAACATTTGATTTTAGTCACAATTTAGAAACATGTTTACCACAAGTTCCAAGACACAAAACATTCCTTCCAATGCCCTTACAGGAGTGCTCTACCCATGTAATACGGAAAGCCTTACTCACTAACCCCAGGACCACTACACAACAGCAGTGCAGCAACAATTAACAACACTACCAACACAAATCCTACCAGCTTACAAAAGCAAACTTGTGCCTAGAAGTCAGATGTTCTTGTATCACTGAGTTACTGATTTAGTCAGCTACAGTAAGCACATCTGGGAATGTATTAGTTTAGTATTTACATTCACAGCTCCACAGTGATACAGTCCCTTGCATCATGCCACTGGGTTATCTGTGTTGGATGTTGAACCAGTAAATGAAACAGCAAAATGAGACCTCACAGAACCCTGGTTTAACTGTCAGGCTCAACAATACCATCTCACCTTAAAAGTCTGAAAACCCAAGTGGGCTTTGACATCATGCATCAAGCTGAGAAACATCACTTCTCTTCTGAAAGAGACTACTGGACTAGGTCTGTTGTTACAACAAATTCGCTGAAATATCTGTAATGATCCTGGCTCTGCCATCAAGAGTGCAAAAGCCTGCTTAACACAACCTGAAGGAATTATTGCTATGTTTGACAGATTTTTAAAACTAACGATTCAGTAGCCATTTGCTATCCGACCTTCATTAGAATTTTTTTCATTACTACATTGCAGAAATCTATTACGTTACTGACTGAAGCTATTAGTCACTAGAAAGTTACTATGACATTCCCCAAACTAAGGAATCATCATTGCCATTAATTTCTAAGGATAGCATTAAGAGACAATATTTAATATTTTACTTGCTAATTCCACTACAATTCATACAATAAATGCATGCAGGAAGGTTACACCAGCCTGGATGATAGGTCATTCTTCTGAAACAATTTGTTTTCTAGGGAAAGCCTAGGTAGTATCTAGGGCACCTGGTGATGCCTCAGTGGAATTGAGAGTTAAAGGAACTGTTCTGCAGTACTGACACAGTGGTAGTTGCAGAGGGCACCTATTTCCACATTTAAAAAGATCGGTACTGATGCAATACAAGGAGGCAAGGAAGCAGGGCTTTCCCTCACAATGCTATTACAGCTTAAATCTTTCATCTCCCTCTATCTCATGTGCATTCTAGGGACTACCATGAAGACTTTGCTTCTCCTATTCTCTCCTCACAGTATTGCTTATAGGATCTAAAGCATGATTTATATGCTTATATGATTTCGGTCGTGTCTGACTCATCTACCATATAAGGGCACTTGACTTTTCTTTACATGCTATCTGATGAAGTCTTATTCATTATTGGAATCTTAGGATACATGTTGTCAAGTGATCTGCCTGGAATATACAAATCCTTAGCAGTGTCACATTTCAATGTGGAGGTAGCACCTGCAGAACAGCTCAGTGAAACAGCTGCCTTACTCAGGATCTTAGTTTCCTTCTATACCTTAAGGGCTTGCTGAGACAGGAAGCCCTGAAAGGGAAAAACAGTTTAACAAAACTCACACAATAACCCCACCTTGTAATCACAAGGAGTTTTGTATCCCAGTTCCCAAACCACACACATGCCTGCAGGCACTGACGCACATACACACACACCTATTTAATCTCCAATGGCACTAGCTGCTATCATCCATTTTCACCATTTTCAAATCATCTAAGTTTTCAGCTGTCTTAATGTGAAACTCCAGTTCAGTAACTTGAAAAATACATTGGATTTCTAAGAAAAATACTTGGTAAAACATTGGGGAGGTTTTGACAGAAAGCATAAAATGATAGTCTGGTACACTGCAGAAAAATACAGCTGGGAGAGACGGCCACTGTGGAGCTATTTGCTCTGTACCCTAAGTGCAGGCCAGTGTCAATGGTAATGCTATCATCCCAGGTGCAAGTTTGGCTGCTCTGCACTGTAATATCAGTCATGGCAAGGATTTCATAGCCTTCACAGACATACCATTCCAATGCTTCTCTGTTGTTACCATCTGACAGGGGACTTCGGGTTTTGGTTTTATTTTTCTCATTTCTTGGGCAAAAACAATTCAAGCTGTAAAGAAGTCTTAAGTGATTGTGGGGTTGTGCCAAGGCTCCATGAAATGAAAGATTGTGGAAAATGCTGAAAAACCCCAATAATCTTTCTGGGATGGAATTCCTGCCAGGAGGTAGAAAAACAGAAAGATGAGAAGGTCTGAGGAGAAGTCTTTGTGGGACTCAAAACTAAGATGAGCAGAACTCAAGGCTTGTGGAAGTGGAAGTCAGTAACTGTGGAGGCAGGTTAAGAGTTCTTCTGTGTCTGTGGTTTATACGGAGTTATAATGGCTTTGCCATTACAAGAGATGGCACTCAGGGAAGATAAGAGGGTCCAGGAAGCCAGCTTTAACCAGAACACATACATGATGAATGAGTAAGAAGGGAAAGGTTTATCTAATAGTGAGAGAAGCTACTCACCGATAATAAAAAATGTGAAAATTCATCTTGCAAAGTCTCGACTAACTCATATTACAACAGACTCAACACACCTATAAATAAAGCACTGAAGAAAAGCAGGTAGCTCAAGGCATAACTTAGTTTTCCCAAAAACACACTTCTCATTGAGATACAACCTTTCACTGTGAGTCACTGTATTCCATGATCCACAGGGATAACGAATTAGGCCATGTGAGAAGACTGAAACAGCCCTCACCATGCGTGACCCAGTAGCAAGAGTTACTCAGCTCTTGTACTCCACAGTTTTTAGTCCTTTAGTTAACACAGATCAAAGATGGCAGGGAAATGGGATCAAGGTGACAGTGCAATGTTAGTTCTGCCACCTGGTTTTCATTTGGGAGAAGCACAGGTGCTGCTGCAGTCTGACACAGTCATGAGCACCTTTAAGGTTCATCTGCCCTGCTCCCCATAGGATTTCAACTTTGCAGAAGTTTAAAGAAAAGGACTCCACTGGGCATTCGTTTTTCTACTGAACCTGGGCTTTGGTAACTGAATGAACTTTTCTTTACAATGTGCTGAAAGTAATCAGGTAACAAGCCACCTAGCTACCACATATTCCAAATCACATATAGGCATTTTAGGTATTTCAAAAGACTATTGTCCATGCACAGACTAAACAATAAGGGAGAAGGTAGCCTCTCTAATAAATCTGTTCATTTGAAATGAAAATGTTTTTTTTTTTTAATCTTCCTCCTACACCATTGGAACCTCATCCACCTTTTGTCATCTTCTAAATCACTTTCAAATTCAAACATTTCCAAAAAACCCCCAAACCATGACAGCAAAAGGTGTACAGTTAGCAACCGTGCAGACACACATCCTTCCCCAAAACAGCAGTAAATCCAGGTCCCGAATGAATCTATGAGACAGGAAGCCTCACAGATTTCTGGAAGAAAAGCAGTTTGTAAGCCTGAGGTGGGTGTCTTCTGTTCAGAGGCAACAGATACAGACCCTTATCTGCAGGACCACAACAGACCTTTTTCTAAGTGGAGAATAAACCTATTTTTCAGTGCATTAGCTTACCCTGCACCACTGCTTCCCTACTGAAGGCAGGATTCTTCTCCCTAACACAAAAAGGTATTATAGATTTATTGTGAGAGCAAACTTGTATGTTGAGTAACTGCTAAGAATGGAAGATGAATAATACACTGTGGCCTTCAAAAATAATCAGAGTGAAAATAAACATCCATTTACAACGTGCAGCATTAGTGATAACCTATTGGTAACAGACCTAAATAACATTTCATACACAACCTAAGAAATGGCACCAAGAATTCATATAACTTTCAGCAATAAGGCAATTAGTCATCTACAAACATTAAACTATAGCTGTAAAACCTTCCCCATCTATGTCATGGCTGAGGGGTGAAGGGCAGGGAAGGTAGAGGAAGGAAGGTGGAAGGGAAAAGAAGGGAATCCTGTTAGGGTCATGGCAGAAACATGGCAAATTGATCACCCAACCACCCAACTCAGGTAGCATTATTTCAAAATACACAGTAATATGCATGCTGTGACTTCTGACACAGACAGACACACTTATAATAAATCTGGGGAATTATACTCCAAATATTCATGAACTGACTGAACCAAGTCAAATAACCCTTGGTCATGTTGCTTACATATTGCAGCTTAAAATACAGCTGTGCGGAGTTAATTTTAGGGCAGATAAATGAAGTGAGAAGGAAGACAGCAAGAAAGATTTCAATCCACATTTTTGCTAGCTCACTACCAGGCCCTGGGAAACAGCCCACTGGCCCCAACCCTTCCACCCTGCTAGGCCTCACCCACCAATTTATTCTAAGTTTTTTTGCGAAGAGGCTAAGATAGAGACAAAGTGACACTGAGCTGCTTGCAAACTACCATGAGCAGCTCTGTTTTCACTTCTGTTTGCACTGCATAAATAGGAAGCAATATTTACCAAGCACTGAGTACTTTTTCTTTAGCCTCAGCAACTGTGTGTGGAATGGGTGGTGCCAAGATGCATCTTGTTTTTCTAAGGCAAACTTGGAGAAGCAAGGAAAGCCAGCCTCCCTGCCCGGCCCAAGACAGCATGCATAAGTGAGCCTGGATCCAAAGTCACTGCAATCATTGTGAGGCTATCACAAACCCAGGTCAAATTTATGCTTGATGCCGTTTTTTCTGAAAAGAAATACTGCTAGCTATACATGATCTGCTGTGCCAGTATTCTTGCCTACTAACTAGCATTTCATTAGAGAAATTAAGGTGACATCCAATCATCTTTTAAGTGCCCTTTTTTCGAATGCATCAAATCAATGATTGTGATGACCTGGCAGAGCTTGCCTTATGCAGGGATTGTTGTTTCTCACACACTGGCCTTTGAACAGCAGGACTACAACTATGCACAGGATCAGACCCTAACAGTCAAACATAGCTAATTCAAGCTTAGCTGTCATTATATCCGGGTTTTGTTGTTCTGTGAATTTAAAGACACTCCTACTCCGCAATTCATAGGAATTAATTACTTTTTTCACAGAAAGTCCTTAGAGGGTTTTGGAACACCCACCAGGTTTCAGCTTTACCAGGACTAATCCAATCTGTCTATAGACAGGACTTCAAACCCTTCGTTTCAGTAATCAGAGACTCTTTGGTATCTAGGGCTAGACGGAACAGCTTTGGCAAACAAGAGGTAGTACAAAGCAGCAATCACAGCAGCTTTTCAAAAGACTGAACCCCCACACCTCAAACTGCTTCTTTTCCATGAGTAAGAGAATGAAAAAGTCTCCTGGCTGTGCCTTTGGCATGGCATCTCCAGAGAACCAGGGAATGACTGAGCGCATTGGGAGACTCCACAGTGTGAGTTCTGACTTTCCTCAAGAAGCCAGTTGAGGCAAACAGAATGACACAGCTCTTCCAACCCCAGTACCCTGTGCAAAAGGGAAAGGCCATCAGGACCTGGCCTTAAACTAACTGGGGTACAATTGCAAATCTTAATCTTGCAACACATGCTAAGTTCAACAGAGGTGACCACGCATAAACTCCAATATTTGCAGTCAATGATAGTCATGGGCAAAGAGTGATGGGCACTGATGAGAAAATGCGTAAGCTGCTCCATTAAACAGCAATTTATTAAGGGCTTATATTTGAGAAACATGTTGGGGGAGTGATTATTGTTTCTTTAGAGGAGCAATATGGGAAAAAGAAAGCCTGGAGGTAGCTGATACAGAATGCCAGTTGAACTGAAGGAACCTATGGAGGCCCCTGGGACTGCTGGAGAGATGAGGAAGTTTCAGTTTGGTAATTAGAGCTTCAGTAGAAGAATAAATACTCCACAGGCACTCCGCAGGTTCTTCTCACCTCTCGCCACTTCTGCTCTCCAGCAGTGACAGCTGCTTATGAAAGGGAAGGGTAAGGTCTCTCTCTTTCAACTCATTAGTTAGTAATCCTCACTAGTGATACAAGGAGCACAATACCAGGAGGAGCTGCTGGCCCTTCCTTCCACTGTTCTGAGGCAGAGCACAGGGCTCAAGGTCTCATAGGCACTCACCCAAGTAACGGCAATTCAGTGCTGGAGCCATAGGTCATAAGAACATTTCTGAGGGAGAACAGACACATCCCAGGGTAGGTGAAGCAATGTTCAAGTCATTTTTTCCTGCATTATTCTGTTCCTCCCTCTTTGTGTCTCAGAGGGAAAGAGACTACTGTTGGTACCCAGGTTCATGAAGCAGGAGGCACTTTACTAAGGAACAACCGTGAAGGAGCAGGATAAGGAGAGCAACAACAGAGACCCACAAAGGACTCACTGTTTTAGCTTCTTTCTGTGACAGTAAGATCAGTTGCCAGTGGACAGCATGTTTGTTATCAATGTCATGATCTCAAAGAGGCACCTTGTCTAACTTGCCCTGCAATAAATGAACAGTCTAAATACCAAAAAATTATTCCACCTTCCAGCATTTTTGAAGGATCACTGAAATAACCATGACTTTGGTTCCCTAGAAAAATGCTACAGCGAGTTCTGCTGCAGTGAGCCACTTAGACAATGGTTCTGACACTGACATGATTTCTGAAACATACAGTCTGTGCAGCTCCAACTCTCAACCTCAACAAGGTTCTATATAAAAAAGAAGGTGACAGTGTTCTGGATTTTAGTAAGCATCCCTTAGCAGGTTGGAAAGTTGGAAAACAGACAGTCACACTGCTTATTCTTTATTCCATAGGTGGGGCCGCTGGTGTCAGCTAAGATTTACACTGGAATACTATGCTCTTTAGTGTTGGTTAATAAAGCTGTGACCTCCAAATTTAGCACTGCACTAGGAGACTTTTTCTCAGACTGCTCTGTGCTCACAACAAGCAGCTGGAGAGAAAGGAGATTTAACTTAGTCTCTCTGCAGGGAGACAACTAAAGCCAGCTCACTTCTCAGCAAAAACCAGAATATTTCAGTTCCTTTAGTGACCAAAGCTAGATATAAATCTTTGTTAGCTGCTTTCTAGAGTATTAATAATTTACTTGATGGTCTAGTTCTCATAATTCTCTCCTGATAAGGCATAACACCAAACATACACATTTATTTCAGATGCTTTAAGTGAAGGGCTTTTCTCAAATATTTTCCACAGATACCGGTGCAGGATATGGTCCAGGGGGACAGTAAAGTTAGTAAGGCTAACAAGAAGTGCTTATCATCTTACAGCACCCACCCATCTCTAAGAAGTCAACTTTCTTTAAAAAATCTGTCCTCTATTGCTTCCCTTCCAGGAGCGATCTGCATATCCTACAATTTCCCTTAACAGTGGGTGCCAGTGTTCTGTAGCTGATATTTAGGCCACATGTTCCCCAAACACAAGGGACTGACAGAAGACATTTGTGGTGGAAATCTTCTGTATCTTTATTACTAGCAGATTTGTGTGTGCCACAACCGTACACGTGTGATAACAATGCTCAAAGAAATCAAGCTGTTAAAAGATTACCAAAATTACAGATACAGTGTCCTGGTACTGTTGTGCTCACCATTACAGTTATGAGTACCGAGGTTCCAACTCTTGAAATATTCTAAAAACTAAGATTTTTCTAAAACGTTGCCACATTTGTGAGGAGTCTTCCAATTGGTGAGATTCATTAATAATCCTTTTAATTTCATGCCTAGTCAGATTTGTTGGAATGGAAGAGGAATCTGTTTACCTGTCCTTTTCCCAGATGATATTTCTGTGGATGTTCTCAAGCAAAGCAAGATACCAGCCACAGCTCTCTCTCTAAAACCACAGACAATGCTAAAGCCACTTTCTGTGTCAACACTATGTAGAGTACAGTTAAAGAAATGCCTAGACAAGAAATCATACCTTAAAAGAAAGTTTTGTGCTCCAGACTGTTCTTTTGCCAATGCCTGATGGACCATGACTTTCTAACTGGCCCTCGGCACTAAACCAAATGCACTAAGAATCTGCACAAATCTCACCCAAATCTGTAACTCATGCAAATATGAACTAAGACAGAAAGTTATTTTCTTTAAATGCCTAATTCCTCAGTAATGGTTAAAGTAGGTCTCTACTGTGACAGCAGAACTAGGCAAAGAGCAGGCACCGACAGGCATTTGTAATGAAATTTGATTTTTTAAAATATTTTGTAAAGTGTATTAAGCTGTATATCACTTGTTTTTTTATTTAGATTCATAGAATGGTTGGGAAGGAGATTAAAGATAATCTAGTTCAAATCCCCCCTCTAGGCACAGACACCTTCACTAGATCAGATTACTCAGGGCCCCATCCAACCTGGCCTTCAACACTTCCAGGGATGGGGCAACCAGAACTTCCTTGTTCCAGCATCTCACCACCCTCACAGGAAAGAATAGTTTCCTCATGTCTAAAATTGTATTGTTGTGTGTAACATTCCTCTTGAAAAAATGTACTTTTATACATTTACTTGTGCCACTTCTTTTCAATTGCTGTAAAGCCAACACGTCATTCTTCCCCCACAATCTGATTCAAACACAGTATTTGCTACAATGTTGGCAAGTAAAGTGAACTTGTTTTTCAAGATCAAAAGACTTGTCTCTAGTTTCACTGTTGAATTTCAAAATCCAGTATTCCTATTCTCCAAACACCTGATTAATTTTTTTGGTTGAAAAGGGTGTTTACCAGTTTTTTTGTATCAAACAGTGTTGGCTGTAGTCACTGTAGACAACTGTGATTTCAAGAAAGATTGGAAGTGTGACTAGGCAATCCATACTAGTAAGAGACTTCTTTTTTGTTTACATTTAATAGGACTTTCTCTATTTTACAGTTTTTATATGTGTTTACACTACCATGCAGCCATGGCTTCACACCAGAATCTGTAGTTTCCAGTCACGTACTTACATCCTCGTCTCTTCAAACTTCTGTATTTCACAGTATGTCTTACCTTGAGCACTGTCCAGAGTCCTTGAAGCGTACAACAGAGCAGCTCTCCTAACTGCATAGTAGTGACTTGCCTAAACATTCCCATTTCTCCTCTCCATCCCCCACCCACCCAATAAAGTAAAAACCCAAATAGACTTTTATGATCAAACCTTAAGTAACACACATGAAACTTCCCAGGAGGCATCTAGATTCCTGGAGAGCTTTCCACACATGGAGAGCAGCTCTGCTTGCTTGCACACAGATGACTCTGGATGTGAAGTTGCTACACTAAAATTGGGCAGACCTCTACTGAAACCTGCTTCTACCAAAAACTACTCTGGGTCTCAGACTGTGGCTCAAAAGGTTTATGGTAGCTCGTATCACTGTGCCCACATAAGCCTTACAAGCACATGAACAAGGAAAAGAAGCCAGCGTTGTCCCTACCACTTGTACTGCTTCCCCCAAAGACCACACCAGCACAAACCCACATGCTGTTGTTCCTGGTTGCTGTGCTTACATGCACACAGCTATAAGTCACTGCCTCCCCACATACCTTACACCATACCTTCCACAGGACTTCACAGAGGATTTACTTCTATGCTCTTGACGTGTTTCACTGATAAGATCATTACTGATTTGAATGGGCTCTGCATGGAGGTTTGGATAACCCTCTGCATGGAGCTTTCCTTGCCTGTGTGGACTGAGGAGATTCTCGAGAACTGAGAACAACTGCAAGCTTTAAGTGCTTCTACTGAAGAAGCCACAGTATGCCCCAAACTAGTAGGAAAATCCTTCAAGAGCAGCTATTCATATATTTAACAAAATTTTACCACACTTTTGTAGTTCTGAATAGGTACAGTTAGCATTTTGCTATGTATGTACATTTATACACCACAGAAGTCCCTTAAGGCCAAAACTAAAATGAAGTCATTATCCAAACCCAGACATGGTAACACATAGTTCTTCAATTCCCCATACTACTTGACTGGCATTGCGGTTAAGAAAACAAAACAAAACACAAAGCACACCAAAACAAACAAAATAAAAAACGAATCCTCAGAGTAAACCCCTACCTCAGTGCAACTTTGCTTTCCTTTCATCGGAAAATAAAACCTGACTTCTGCAAAACCTGTTGCCAAGTTAAGAGTAAGAAGCGTGACTCCAAATCAGTCAGTTTGTAAACCAGCAGTATACGGCTTGTTGCTAAAAAGTCCTACCATTACATCCCTATTTGGATGACTACTATGTTACTAATGCTCAGCAGCAAACACAGAAGTAGACAATTTATTACTATTTGGCACTGAATATCAATAAATTCAGCCAAAAAAACTCTATTTAAATAATAATAAAAAATGAATAATCTCTAAGCTTACAGCGTTTCCTGCTTATCTGTAAGGTCTGTCTCATAATATTGAGTTAGTCAGCAAGGTGGATTTAAAACTATGTATGTGAACTTCAACAGCATTATGAGATCCCAATGCAGACCAATAATTGTGAGACAAAATTCAGCTAACAGGAAATGCCTCCATTTATCTTTTAAATCCTTACGTGGATTAGATGAGACTGTATCACAGCAAACATTTTACATGTTGCTGTAGCTACTCAGCTAAGTGACTGAGTAAGGATCAGAACAAGGGGCTCTTTGAGGTTACAGAGACCACCAGGAAACAGATTTGGTCTGATCTGTGGTTTTAACAGCCTGATGCAGCTACAAGTAATTTCATACTCTACCTCCTACATAAATGAGAAGTACAGTATGCAGAAGCTGCTCTGTGCAGTAAGAAATTAGAAAGATGAGTCACTGTCAGTTGGTGTGAAGGCTCTGGGGTGCAACACCTCAGGTCGGAAAGTATGGACAGTCCCACATATCTTTAGTAGCAACAAAGCCGCCACAGCACAGTATAATATACATAAATCCATTCCTGATAAAGACCTTGTGAGGGCTTAAGTAAAGCTGAAAAGGAAAAACAGCTTAGAAAAAACCATTTCTATCAACTACTAACCTTCTGACAAATCAAGTATTGACTAAAACATCTCTTATCTTACTAAGTTTAGCAGAAATTAATTCAATTTATAGTCAAAGGTTGTATTTCCTATTACAAGTTCAGAGTGGGGAGAGCAGGATTTTAGAACCATCCATTTATATAAAAGAATATTATTCTTCAAAGGATCAGTCCAGCAAATTTTTGTCTTATCTCTTAAGACTGAACTTGAATGGTACTGCTCCTATGTGCCTTTTTCCAGAAATGTGAAGGATTGAAAGATTAAATTCACAGTAAATTGCAAACAAACAAAAACCAGCTTTTCAAACATTGGTATATTGGCTCGAGTGGTCTAACAGAGGCTTGAGCTTTGTCTCTATTTAATTTGACCTTCAGTTGAGTTTGACCTCTCAGACAAGAAAGTCTAGACATTGACCTTGATTGAACTAAACAAACACTCTTCCTTTTCTATGCCCTTCTAAATATTTTTCAGCACCAGATCACCAGTACAGCTTACACCATTGCTTACTCCAACAGTAATGCTGTTCTCGAGAAATTTTCTACAATTACTAAATCAAAAACAGGAGCATCTGACAGGAAAATGCCAAAGCCATGACCACAATGTATCACAAGTGGATAAACATGTCACTAGTCTTCCCAGAAATAAAAATGTTGCTTAAAAAAGGAAAGGAATGTAACTAGTAGCTCCCTCAAACCCATGCTCCTACCTCATCTCATCTCATCTCTGTGACCTAACAAGAGAAGGTGCCTGCTCTGTTTTCTCAAGTAGCTCTTTGATTGTTAGTAGAAAATATTAAAAATAAAATACAGTTCCATTTCATTAGAGGAAAAAATCACATGAACAGTTGAGATCAAATGACATAAATCCACAGTTACACTATGTTGATTATCCCCTTGAAAAATCAACACATAAAGAATTCAGGGGTTACTGGATTTATATAAAAACTGTCTTGGTAGGAAACATTTAAAAACAATAAAAAGAAAGCATTCAGACTATTATAAAAAAAAGCAAGCTGAACATGTTATAATAAGTGGGAAAAGACAGTTCTGGGGGTCTTTAGATGGTGTCAGGACACTAAGAAACCAGAGCTGAGGAGTTTTCCTCTCAAAATGAATTAAAGCTCAGATCTCTCAGCTGGGTTTTTGAATACCACACAATCTATAGCAGTGATAGATATGAATAGTTTTATTTATTACTCCACAATTGGAAACCTCAGCATATGGCTCAAGCTCAATTATTCGCCAGCCTGATTACTGATTTGCCAGTGCAGAGGGAAATGCTGTCCAGCTATGTTGTTTGTCTGTAGTTCAAACCTTGACAACGCAGGAAATGCCACCTCTCTTCAGGTAGGCAGCCCCCAGAACAAAGTACTTCACTCAGTACTTACACAAGCCCCTTAGAAATCACCTCTCGGCTGTCCATAGACTGGGGATTTACCAGCTTCTCAAACCATTATCACCTGAATAATACATTTGCCTGAAGAACGTATCACATCTCTAAATTCTCCTGAAGTTTGAAGAAAAACTTTGAGACTATTCAGGCAAGGTTAACTCACATAAAGTAACCGAACTAACAGGTGACAGGACTTCATGAGTCCTCTTAGACTACTGTGGTAAAGACATCACATTTTAACCCACATTCCACAAAGTGCTTGATGAGGCTATTAGATAACTGGACATACTTATTGAAAGCTTGCAGTCTTTACTGTTCCATGTGACATTCATTTCCTTCTACCGCTGCAATACTACTCCTTCTAGACTTGTTTAGAGCACAAGTGTTGTGAATATCTTTGATCTTATATAATCTTTTGATGGAACCACTAGATACTATAAACAAACCCTCCTCTAATTCTGTGCTCCTGCATTTCAGTTCTGTTCTAGTACCTGTGTTCTGCATGTAATGCAAGGTTTGAGAAACTTAAAACAAGAAACTTAAAACAAGCCAAACATATGTTTAGATTTATATATCAAATAAATATCTACCTACACACATACACACACACAGACAACGCTTGCTTTGTAAATGGCCAAACACTTCAGCAGAGAAGCACCAAGCAAAGCAAAGCAGTACAAGCAGCACATAGCAAGCCATGTTAAAGCATTAGAAATTGCTACGGACAAATGTTTACACTGTCATTTACAAGCATCCTAACAAGAAGTGTCAAAGAAAGATTCTGGTTCGGAGACAGAGTTGGGAGTTCAATCCATATCCATCTAATTTTCACGTTGGGTGTGGGCAAGAGACAAACTGGTATCTTGTCAAACTGCTACCGCACGTTCGGTCTAATAGGGACTTGGTGTGGTGCTTGCACACGCCGGCACAGTATCTCAGACATGCAGGCAATACACGCCAGCAGTGTCTGCTCCACGGCTCGGGATTTATTATTAAGTGCAACTGCTGAGCAGCTCAAGCGCGGGGCTCTACAGGAGCCACCAGAGCGCTTCTGTGTTTATCAGCTTTGCAAACAACGTAATATTATTGTCCCTCACTGTTTCCTGGACATCTGCAGCACCGATGCAAAGCAGTACGCTATTAAAAATCCCTTTTGGAATACAAATGCTGTCACTTAGCTCTCTCTGCTCCTAAGCAGGACGCGCTGTGGACAATAGTTTCTGAATCAGCGATACCTTTCCCCGT
>VZRI01005809.1:268979-331971 GCA_013397515.1 Upupa epops | reverse complement strand
GGCTGGCGCGTAGGGCCGGGGGCGAGGATTCGTGCTGGGGCAGCGCCCGGCGCCGGGCGCGAGCCCAGGCCGGGGTGTGGAGGGGAGGTCACCGCGAGCCAGGGGCGGCCTTGCCCGCCCTTCGCCACGGGAGCCGCGACCAAGCGGCTGCGCTGAGGCGGCCCCGCACCTCTGCGAGCGGGATGCGATGCAAGCTGGGCCGGTAGGAAAGAAGAGAGGCAGCCGCGACCGACAACCAGCGACAAAGTCCTGTCCCGGCTAAAACACTGCTGCTGCATCTTCTCCACGAGTCCCAACTGCTGCACCGCAGTGTTGTGCGCCCGTCCGTGCAGAGGCTGCTTCAGCCATCGCCGTCCCGTTCCTCTCCCGGGAACCGTTCTGGTCAGTGTCGCTAACAAACCTCGCGCTGTAACGGATAGGCGAACTCTGGCCTATCTCAGTGAAATACACACACAACACACATACACACCCCTCCTCGCACTGGTGAAAACACCAGTGGCACCTAAAAAGAAGCACCGAGGCAGGGGAGGAGCGGTGAGCACTGCTAGATACAGGCTGCTGGCAGGGTACACCCGAATACGTTCTTGGCAGGGCCAGGAGGGAAACAGCAAATTCACCAGGATGCACAGAAACAGCAGCGGCAATGAACCTTGCCTTGGATAAGAGTGATGCACCGCAGCTCGGTAACAGAGCTGCCTGAACACAACGATCCTGTGTTCCTTGAGGAGGACGGAGGTAAAAGCAGAGCGCAGTGGGTTACCTGTAGCTGGAAAGAGCGCACTGTAACTGCCTGATTAGAGAGAAACTACAGCAGAGTTAATTTTCCAACTGCAACTGTAGTTTTGTAACTGTCAACAAAGAGCAGGAGTTTTAAGGGCAATCCAGAAACCAGCAGGGAAGTATCTCTCAGCTTTTCAAGGTTAATTGAGACGAGGGGAGAGCTGAGAATACTAGTAGAGCTTGGTAAATTAGATGCAGTGCTGTAGCTTGAGGACTCCATCTATTCACAGGGGTGAAGGAGATGTGTGTTGCCACAACTTCTCCCTGGCCTCATGTTTTTTCTGTCGCATTTCACAGATTTCAAGATGTGTCCTTGTTTCAGAAGCCACAGTCTACATCTGAATGCAATATGCACAGTGATGTCTTGATTCTGCAGAAAGGCTTCGGTATGGAGACATCATGATAGTCCTTTACTCGAAATAATCTCAGTACTTGAAAATCAACTAGATTGCAAAAATGAATGTTAGAGATGTATTAAACAGATTGTTGCAGTGAAGTAATGAGTTGTCCCCATCAGGAAAAAAGACTGAGAATTACACTCAGATGGGAAACCAATCTTGACAAATGGCACTTTGATGGCATGCAAGTTTCCGAGAAAAAGGTACTGGAATGTCTGTAGCAGTTCATAAAGCACGTGAGTCACTGCTTATGATGATTAAACAGAAATCAGCAGAAATCCAACATACGTTTAGCCCATACAATCTAAAGTTATTTGTAAACTTTCATGTAACTCGAGTATTTCTGTTAGCAATATACAGAATATTATAAAACTTCCTGATGTATCACTGATTTGAGAGAGAACTAACAGCCAGATGATTAAATACAACACAACACAACAAAGATCTGTCATCAGTTAATTATGATAGATACAGGTTAATTGTCACAGACCAACCCAGACACTGTGGAAAAGTGGCCTCGTTTGTTCAACAACCATTGAAGTCAAGGTCAAGTGTCTAGTGACCAATAACGCAGGTTACATTTCAGGTCAGGAGACTGTTTTCAGGAAGGCAGCTTACAGCAAGCAGCCCCAGTTTGTCCTGGTAAATAACTGAATACATGGTCCCACTGTTACGGGTTAGCAGAGATGACAGCTGCAAGTGCACAGGCTGCAGGGAGAGCCTCAAAGCAAAAATAAACTGAAGCTACATGTCAAGGCCTTGTTAGTAAGACCAATGTGGGAACACTGGCTCTGTGTCCACACTTAGGATTAACAGTAATTAGATAAGGATTAGAATCTCTGAGAGACAATTACTGTAGGTTTCAGAAGCATAACCACAACTTGTCCTGAAAGTGAATCCTAACAGAAGGCAGGGAACTGTGCTCTCTCTTCCTCTTGTTAGCTTCTTTAATTGATCTTGGATTCTTTGAGATGTGGCAACACAGTTTCAGTGTAAAAGTGGTGTTTGTTCCCATTCCTTTTATCTGGTGATCTGGTGGTAAGGGCATTCTCTGGAGAATGGGAAACATGAGACTGAATATGCATGAGGCTGCTGAAAATAAACCAAATACCTCATTTCTTGGGCTGTAACTCTTAAGGTTAGTAAGTCAATGGTGACCACTGGTGTTTCTCCTCTAGCATGTTTTAAATCCTTTAACTCTTATTTCATTCTTGAGAGAAAAGACTGTGTCTGCCTTCCAGAACAAGCTCTAAGCAGTGAATCTCAGGTGTATTTCTTCAGATGTTAGTGAAATGCCTGAGGGATGGGCCTGCGGATGTATCACTGCCCTGTTTCCTCTGTACTGTATTAGTTATTGCTCCATGCCTGAGATCCTTAAAAGGCAGGGCTGTGATAAGCAGCCTAGAACCTGCATGCTTTATTGGCTTCAGTCCTCAGTATCTTTGGAGTCTCTATCAGTATCACCTTGCCACTTACAGAACCTGCTGAAATGAAACATCTTGCCCACTTTTGGAAGGGCCGTGGCTCTCTTTCTCATGCTTCTTTGAAAAATTGACCTTCAGTGTGAGTTGAAAGACAAAAGGAGACAATCAAAAAAGATTTGCAGGAGATAAATGCTGTTTGCTTGTCCCCTGCCCCCTTGCCTTCTAAGCACTTGTTTGAATTCTCTAGCCTCAAACTGCTGATTTTTCAATGTGTCCCTATATATCATTATTCCTCTATTAGCATGTAGCTGCTCTACTACACACACTGCTATAGCTTGATCAAAACAGGTCTAATTAAAGACAGTTGCTGGAAGCTGATGCTATGTGAACAAATTGGACAATGAAGGTGAAATTTTAACACTACAGCTAATTAATGATTGGAACATTTTACTTATGTGAATTCTGTGTTGCTTGGAGTCTTTAAACAGAACTGAAAAACTTCCTGAAAGATAGGTGGCATCTCAAATATAAGTTATGGGATCTATTGAGTGCTTCCTTGGGTGAAGTTCAGGTGACATTTGCTGGCTGGCATTGCATGTGAGGCCACACCAGATGATAAGCATAGCATTTTCTAACCTTATAAGCTATAAATCGTAATATGCAATGATCCACCATAACAACACAGGACTCAGCTCTTCAGAACAGAAAGCTTATCTTACTCAACAACGCCTCTCAAATGCTTTAACACATTGTAAAGAGGATTATTTTAATTGGTACAATTTCCCACATTTATTACATATACTGGAATATCATTAGTTGCACCTGATTTACATGCCCTATTTTCATAATCCTGTGCTTGCAATTAGTAAGGTATAGGTCCTGTTTGGAGAACAGGAGCTGGAATTATTTAAAAATAGAAAAAAATAGTAAAAAAAAATCATGGGAGTATCAAGGAAGCAACCACACAGTACTGTGGGTGAAACATCTGAGTACCATGCGGTGAGCTACAACAGAGGAGGAGCACCAAGACAGAGAATACTAACACACTGGGATTACCATCTTTGCTAACTCTGTGTGCTGCATGTTTGACATTAAAGTAGAGGATTTTGTGTCATCACTTAAATATTGTCAGAAGCTGTTCATAATTTGCCAAACAAAAAAGAAGAGAAAGCTATTGAAATAGTACAAATATTTTCTGGTACTTTCCAGTCCCTTTAGCCTTTTTTCCCCCCTTCTACAACCAGCCTATCCACCTTATAGGAATTACAGCCTGTATTTGAAATAGCTCAAATGGAAGTACTGAGCAGCTAGAGAACTCGCTATATGCTTGAATGGCTCTGAACAATTCAAAGGCATCAAGAAGTTTGCAATTCTGGAAAAAAGAAGAGGGGGAAAAAATGGAGAGTCTTTGTAAGTAATACCTCTTCAGGAAAGTAAAGAAAACCTGCAGACTTACAGAGGCACAGAACACTGCTACAGTGAAAGAGAGAGCATTTCTCCTTAGAGAAATTGCTGTCTGCAGATGAGCACCTTGCTATGCAGAGCCTTATGAGCCCCATGACAACTCAGTAGAATACCTCTTGTCTGTTGTGGTGCACATCCACATGGTGTTCCACACACAGGACATTCTGGACTTAGAGACCCAAAAACTAATTCTGAGGAACATGGCTGTCAAGTTACTGTTAAAGCAGACCAGTGCCATCAATAAGTCTTTGATCTTCTGGCAGATCAAGAGTAGAATTCACTGAGTGCTGAGAACTGTTGTGTTCAAATCATCCAGCTCTCAGGAAACAATATCTTGTGGGTTTGAAATTATGTGTCACTGTTGAAGAGTAGTGGGATGTGCCATTTCCATGGTAGTTACTGCACTAAGTGTGTTTACATGCTAAATGTTAAATAAATTAATATCAGTTCTTACATGAATCAGAACCCAGGTGTCTTACTTTGTTTGTTCTGACTTGGCCAGTTACTGGAGTCATGCTGGTTTCTCACACACATTTTAGACCCCAGTTCCTGAATGCTGAAATCTGTATTCTTATTGCTGCTCTGCCATTGAACAGTTCTGACACCACACAGGATGAACACTTTCACTTGTCTTTCTGCAGTAATGACTGAGAGTTTGTAACCATTATGTTAAAACCTATGTTTTAAGTACTACAAGGCGATTATCATAGAATCATAAAAAGGTTAGAATTAGAAGGGACCTTAAAGATCATCATGTTCCAAACCTCCTGCATGGACAGAGACACCTATCACTAGATCAGGGTTGCTCAGAGCCCCATCCAACCTGACCTTCAACAGTTACAGGGATGGACCTTTCACGACTTCTCTGGGTAACCTGTTCCAGTATATACCTACCCTCACACTGAAGAACTTTTTCCTAATCTACAACTGCAATCTCTCCTCTTTCAGTTTAAAACCTTTGACCTTTGTTCTGTCATCCCCTGCCCTTGTAAGAATTGCCTTCCAAATTTCCTGTAGCCCTGTTCAGGTACTGGACAGCCACTGTGAGGTACCTCTGGAGCCTTTTCTTCTCCAGACTGAACAACCTCAGCTCCCTTAGCCTGTCCTTGTAGCAGAGGGGCTCCAGTCCTCTGATCATTCCCGTGGCCTACTCTGAATATGTTCCCACAGGTGCACATCCCTCTTGTGATAGGGGTTCCAGAGCTGGACGCAGGATTCCAGGAAAGGTCTCACCAGGGCAGAGTAGAGAGGCAGAATCTCCTCTCTCGATTTGCTGGTCATGCTTCTTTTGATACAGACCGTGATTATGATAAAAGCCATGGAGGGCAAGGGACATTCTGGTTAGTAACAATGAGTTCACTGATAAAGTGAACTGAAGATACATATCAACATCTATTTATTTTCAGTCAGCTCTGCATGCAGGGGTACTAGTGACTGATGAGGTACACCGTACACACACACTCTGCACAGGAGTCAACCACACTAAATTTAGGTAAACAGCCACACACAGTTCCAGTATCGAGTTCCAGTATTGATTCACACCCTGACTGCAAAGCAGTATGAAGTTAAGTCTGCTGCAGCAGGAAGCGTGTAAGAAGGTTCAGACAGATCATCTATTGGAAGGTGCATGTAAAAATGCAAAGGATGAGTGGGGAAAGAATGATGAGAACCAAAACCAAGTAAAAACTCCAGTGTACACTGTATAGTAAAGTCCCTTCCAATCCCTAAGGATTCTGTGATTCTATGTGACTTGGTCTAGGTGATCCTGCTGTGGCAGGGGGACTGGACTGGATGATCTTTTGAGGTCCCTTCCAATCCCTAAGGATTCTGTGATTCTGTGATTCTGTGACATGCAGTTTATGATGGTTGGTGTTGCAGGTGATACACCTCTAGCCCATGCGAAATGCCAGTGCAGAGTTCAACAGCAGCACTTGCTCCTTTTAAAGAAGACCACTCTGGAGACTGGGGGAGCAGCTGGAGGAGGGGAAAGCTCAATGTGATACCTAAAAACAGCATAATGAATCAGTGAATCTTTGAACTTCCATAGGCTTGCACTTGGCATTAGAAAATGAACTAGAACAATATTTGTTTTCATTTTCTTGTCATGTAAGAAGTAACAAGACAAATTAAAATTCTGAAGAACATCATACCAACACCAAAAAACCAGAACTGGGATAACTTTTCCAACATATAGCATAAGTTGCGTGTTACTGTTTTTTTCATAAAATAATGAAATAATATAGACTATGCAACTGTTGTTTATTGCAAATAAGATCATAGTTAAGCAATTTTCATTCAAATTAAGGCTCAGCCTTAATTTAGCCCCATGTTTCACTGGTCATTTTTATATTCTGAGCCACCTTCTGACCTCTTTTAATGCCAAATATTTTCCTTGGAAAAAAGTTCCCTGCAACCAGAGAAAAGAACTCACTTGCTTTATTTGTCGTCGCACAAAATCCAACAACCACGCTTGACATCAGGGCCCTGTTTTTGTTACCAACTCAACAAGATGGCAGAGTGCTTTGTTTGTGAAGGTCATGGTCTAAGTACCTGAGTTCCTGAATACTGAATGAAGGATGGATGACGAACTTAGCTGTTATTCGTTACTTCGTGTGACGAAAGGTGCAAGATAAAGAGTGAGTTTTCATGCCTGATCTCCTTTCATTATCTGTGGTGTTAAACTGCACGGAGTGGTCCATGAGATGCCCAATACTTAATGCATTGCCTGTAACAGTACTGGGTGATAAATTTATAAGGTGATACAATACACAAAAGTTTATTTGCTGTAAATATGTATAATGCAAAGAAACGTGTTCATTTATCACTTCTACCAGTAAGACCTTCTGCAGTGCAAACAGAAATGAAGGCAGCCATGGAAGAATGGGAAGTTAGAGAAGAAATTGTATTTGCAGGGAGGTGTAATCTGCAACATTTGATTTAAGGCTGAATAAATAATGTATTAGAGCAATCAGTAACAAAATGTGTCCTTTTAAACTGCAGGTAAATAAGAAAGACAAAAAACCCGCATATTAATTGTAAGGTGTCCTATCTGTAGATGTTTTATGAAGTTGAAATTTAAAGTGCTGGAAAACATAAGGGCAAGGAAGCCAAGTAACCCATGGAGCAAAGAGGACATGTACTCAACTGGGTTCACTTAGTAGGTGTTTTCTGTCCTTTTTTCTTGCTTTTATTTCTTTATCTAATTTTTAAAAGTAAAATAATGTTTACTTATAGAATATGTCAAATAAGTGAAGCAATTTTTCTCTTAGTTTTAATGTCTCTTCTTTGTTATTTATTTCATTATTTAAAATAATGGTTCTCACATTATCTGGTGTAAAATGCCTAAGTGCCAGAACTTTCACACCAATATTTGCAGAACTGGCATTTGTGAAACTGTTTATATGTTCTCTGCATTCTCCTACCTTATTAGTGTTCGATAAGTTTGGGGGATCCTTTATACTTCTCACGTCATAAACAATTCCCAGGGTAATTTCTGATCTCAGGAAAAAAAGGTGACACTCTCAGACCCTCAGTGCCAGTGTATAAATGAGATATAAATTTACCTCAAGAAACCCCTTAAAATTCTCCCACTGTTTCCTTAGGAATGTGACACCTAGCTTACTGGCACCAAGGTTGCATTTTCATTTTAATTACCACCCTTGAAACAGTTAACTGAAATAGAAACTCTGAACTAGAAACGTGTTAAATAGAAAAACATGTACAAAATAAATCTATGAAATCAAATACATTTTTTATATTGCTAATAAGATTCTGCAAATGGAATTCACTCATCATCGAGTTCATCATACACAATTTATCATAGGCATGCTGCAGTCTCTCAGGTCTGATGATCTGCTTTGCTTACAGAAAGAGTAAAAACTGACTTTTCCAGCATTCCCAATAAATATAATTAAGAATATATCCCTGTTATATAAGAAGATGATTTGTAGTAATTCATTAATGTGCCCATATTCAAACTTCACACAGGCCTAGCAATTGGTCATAAAAACCTTGGTGTCTGTCCATGACACACATTGTTACTACCAGTATAATTAAGCTTGTCTTTCGCAATTAATCACCTTGACTGCCAACAAATAGTGTATTTATCTTCATTATCTTCCTACATGCAAGTCTTTTCTTTTGCTTTACAGCAGAAGCTGGAATCGCATTTGTCTACGGATGGCCGGAAATTCGGCCGTAGCACAAGCACAAGCCATCCCTCACTCACTCACACTTGTGAAGTGAGTGTCTCAGTCAGCAGAGCGTGGCTGTGGAATGTGCCTTGGCTTTAACTGGATTTGCACAGCTGGCAGAAAACCAGCAAGAGCATACATAGTAAATCAGAGCACAGCCACTTGGGCAAGGGCCGCTCTTCTTAAGGGTAACTCTACTCTGCAGCCGTATGAAACCAGAGTGTCTTTATGACATTGTACTTTCAGCATCCTCATATATTTTAATTAAAGACAAACAGAATTATGGACAGTACAAATTCTTCCTTCTCAAATGAGGAACAAAAAAGGGAAGCCAAGCTAATTTATTTGCTTTTGTTTGCACCTTTTTTCCATGATTGTTTTAACAAATGGGTTTACTAGCCGGAAAGTTTGGTGAAATAATGAAGCAAATATTGTTAAATATTGTGATTATTCATAGCAGAACCTATAAGTTATGTTTCTTCAATTGGAAAAGAGAAATGTGTTGTACGACCTACATACCCATTCAGAAAAACCTTGAATATTCAAAAAGCTCTGCTTATGAATGAATTACAGACAAAAAATTATGCACAGATATTATTCAGCAAACAGTTTGAACATATACATCAGAAAAACTAGTTTGTTTGGAAAACTTGCAAACACAAAATGGAGCAAAGAAATTATTCATTATGAATTATTTGCACAGCATCTGTCTTACTTTCTCATGTTAATTGCCTCTGCTAAACCACATTTTCTCCCCCTCAGTATGTAAATTTAAATGATTTTGCATATTCTCTGAATACCCAGTAAATGCAAGTTTCATTACCTTACCGTTTACATCGTTTTTGTCAGTCTAATTATACTAGAGTTTATATAATTTTAAAATTTGACCTACCAGCTTTCTCTAGATTGCAACCTCTTCCTCTCAATTTTCAGTATTGCCTAGTACAAAAAAAATAATTCAAAACCAGAAAATGAAAACCAGGCACATTAACTGCAGTTGGAATGGTCTTGGAAGGTGTATGCTCATTCCCACTCTGCTTATGTATATTGAAAAAGCTAGGTTTTGTTTTTAATCACTGTACTTCTACTGTAGTTCTTACAAATCTAGGACATGACCCACAATTCATGTGAGTTACAAAGAGAATTTTACTGATTTCTGAGAGCCTGGCACCAAACCTTCTCCTATAGTACCTGGGCAGTGTCGTTGTGTTCTTTTGTGCTTCCTAGGAGGTGCTCTCCATTTCTGTGCAAACATTTTTTCTCCAAACACAAGTTTAATCATCAGGCAGTTTGACTTCCTCTTAAAATGTACCTTTTTTAACATGGAATTTTCTGACTTTTTGATTCTGACTCTCATTGTCTCTCCAAAAACCACCACCGTGAAAAGGAAATGTGCACGTTGTAGCATACTGCTTCTTCACAGTAACTTCATGGCACCAACAGAAATAAGTGTCTTCTCAAAAACTGCTGATCTCAGAAACTAAATGCAAGTTCCACTCTTCAGAGCTGTTAAAAGAAATTTCCCCACTCTGCCAAATGTGTCCCACTGGGTCACTGAGAAAGTCACCTAAGTAAAGCCTCAGGACTTGGTCTAGGTGTTCTGCTGTGGCAGGGGGATTGGACTAGATGATCTTTGAGGTCCCTTCTGATCCCTGATGATTCTGTGATTCTCTGGTTCAACATTAGCAGCCCATGTACATCATTCAACAGACGGATGTGCAGAAAGCACTCTGGTTACAGTGCTATGTTTAGAAGTCAAGCATTTTGAATAGTACAAAGATAGACTTTTTGAAAGGCATGAAACCTCCTGTTTAGGACTACATTGCAATGTACCACAAAATACATAATGCCTGGAAAGATTTGGGCTTTTCCTACTTCATAATGAAGTTACAAAACGATGAGTTAACATGGGCAGCACAGCTGGGTAAAAGTGCATTTATTCATTTATTTTGGCTGTAGGCAGAAGCCTGACTGAAGACTTGGACCAAGTGTTTTGGGATAGTCATTAGTACATGGCCAAGGCACAGCAGAAGGATGGTACTGTTTGCACGTCTTAATGGATTACAACAGAGAAAAAGAAATAAAGTTTTATGACATAGTAAGCTTTGCAGCCACACAAAATTCCACTGACTCAGGTTCCACAGGTATTCGGGGGTCACAGTGGGATTTCTGTCATAACAATTTCCTGGTTGTCATGGGTATCTCACTACTGTTGCGACTGATCCATTGACTCTCTGGTCTGTAAGACACCAGGTCTGTGCTGTCAGATGAGTCCTGAAATAAATGGAACCAGTAAAATTTGGGGCCTTAACTTCAGCAAATGATTTTTTCATGATTTTTTGTAATATACCTTTAGGCTACAAAACACATCTATAGATTTTTTCTCACTGCAGAATGTGTTGTCCTGTATGCCTCAGCAGTTCAGTGAGATGAGCTGATTCAAATGAGCCTTGAAATGTTAAATACAACTTGTAATATCAAAGGTTCTCATATCAAATAATTTTCTTCCTGGGGATCCTAGGGAGATTAAGGACTCGTGCAGGGACTGAAACGTCCACTACTTACATTGAATATCTCTGCATTGGCTACAGCATTACCTGTTCATTGAAGGAATGGCTGCAGCACTGCCTCATTTGTAAACCAGGTGCAAAGGGCACACTGCTAGGTCAATATGGCAATGAGTGAATGCTAAAAGCTAACTAGTTGTGTGACAGAAGCCTTCATATACAACACAGAGGGGCAGTTTTATTTGCCACTGGTGCAGGTATTTATTTTGCATTCAGACAATGCCATGTGGCTGCACTTTGATTTTTCCTCCAGTCTAGTTATCTCAAAGCCCAGAAAAAGACATTGTCTCTTTCTTTTTGGTATATTTTCCTGGCTTTGCTTTAATGACTTGCAGCAGTGTGTGTTTATAGCTTGCCTACCTGCCTTCACTTCTGAGCTGAATTAAGATGAAGTATGGTTTGACTCATTCAAAACACCAGACCCCAAAACACTCCTGTACCTTCTGAATAGCAACTGTCAAGAAATCACCTGCTTCTTTCCCAACCTTTGCTTTGCAGATGCACAAGGGATACATAGAGAAGAGTCCTCTTTAAATTTTACATCTTGGATCTGGTCTGTTTCTCAGTACAGCCCTTGTGTGCTTGCAAGAGTATGCTGGGTAGCCAGACCCGTGCTGATAAGCTTAAATGTATGTATGGGCCTGATTCTGATTTTTACTGACACATATTTTTGTACAATAATTAACTGTAATTCTCACGTCACATCTTCTGTCCATGTGCTTCATGATACTCTTACAAAACCTAAACATTTTGAAAGGTAATTAGTAAGGAGCGTGGTGTGAAAAACAGGGAGACTGTTTTCCCAGACTAATCTAAGTGCCATGCTGTAAAAACACATGGAATCCAATGTTTTGAAAGATGTTGTTTGAATAACTCTGAGAATGACAACAGAGTATAAGTGGGCATTTATCAATATTGCCAAAAATCAGAAGAATTATATTAGGGGATAGGAATCAACCCTGCATTTATTTTAGGATCCTTGTTTAAGGAGAAAATGCGGCATCTTGCTACCACAGTGGCACAACTGTTAACTGCATACTGACTATCTCAGTAAATAGACAGGCGCAGGGAATATTTTAATGAAAAGCATATTGCCATTTGCCTTGCATTAAAAGTCAAAGGCAATTAAAACATAATTTAATTAGAGAATATCTTATCAGCTGTAAAAAGTAAAATTGATTGATATGCAGTGTAGGGATAACTTGGCTGCTGCTACTTGTAAAGTGATGGTGAAGCTGACAAATTAGTCACTTGGTTTTTTTATTTGATAATTTTATGTATTTTTATATTTCCTTTCACCACTGAAGGCACTTTAATTAGCTAATATTTGATTGCTCATTGTTTGGAAACGGAAAGTATTATAAATGTATTGTGATCTCAGGAATTGTTGGCATTCAAATTAAGGATCTTGCTCCCTCATTACTAAAAATATTTATCTTAGAAAAGACATTTTCTTGTGGGTCTTTCTGTCTGTACCAGTGTTCAATAAGATGTTTTAGTCTCCAGATTAAGCTTCACATCTAGCTGGAAACAGAGCAGTGTAGCTCATAGCAGCTACAAATCTATGAGCGATCTCATCTGGAAGAGTCTGTATTGCTCAGCCAAGGGCTGAATTTGGCCATGCAAGGACTAGCCACTCAGAAGTGATAAATGCTGACAAAACAGCAAACCTATTTCTAGTTTGAAAAATCCACCAAAAGTTTTCTCTCAGAAATCACTCTTAACATTCATTCAAGCAGCACTGTGTACTCAGTTGCTACTTCAGTAAGAATTCAAAGCTTGAGTCCTTAATAAATAGTAACAAAATACTGAGCTGTCTGGTCTGTTCTGGTCACTTTATTCTTAACAAGTGAAAAAGTTGATTATATGGTTTCATCATTTTTTGGCCATTGCTTCAGTTGTGTACTAATATTTTTCTTTCAGTGAAAGAGTATCAGCAAATTAACATCTACGTGGACTACGAATTAGTGGATTACTTCCGTCAGAATGAGAACTTCTGTGAGGAAACCCTGGGATGCTCTCAAAGGACTAGGAAATAAAGAATAATTTAAATGTAATTGGTCTGCAGCACTTGGAATGCAAACCTGATGCCAGTGCTTTGGTGGCAGGACACCTGAATTTTGTTTGCAATCCCTGTGCCCACAGAACCTCAGTTTGACTGGATAATGAAGGAGAAAATGTTTTACTTGACTAAAATAATGTCTTTGAGGTTTTATTATTTATTTTCGTTAAGTTTCTGGCTTTTTACAGATGAAAACCTATTTTTCTTGGGTCTATCAAAATCTTTGCTGACTGTACCAGCTATGGTTTTTTGCTGTCAGGAAAATCTATATAAAGGCACTTCTATGAGGACTTTTCCAACGTAGAAAACTATAACAATTCAATGTGTTTCACAAGGTAATTTCTGGTTTGGTCAAAGAAAGATCAGTGTACCTGTACACAGTTATATACTGGAATCAATGTGAGGGGACAATTTTGCATATTAAATAGGTTATGAATAACAATGGTCTCATTTAAAAGCAAGAAAATACATAGAAGTCTGTTTAAATATTGGAACGGTCTGAGGATGAGGAAATAATTTGGAGAAGTAACTGAGTAGGTCTCTGACTCCACTGTGATGTTTAATTTAAATATAACCACCCCTAAGGAATATCAATTAATTGTGATTCTTAGATAGTTGGAGACAACTACCCGTAGGGCTATCAGATTTTGCATGTGTGTATATTCATTCATTCATTCATTCATTCATTCATTCATTCATTCATTTATTTATTTTATTTATATGACCTTCCATGATACAGCCAAAGAGAATGACTGTAGGTCCAGACATTATTTAGTGTTTTACTGAATAGTGTGCTTGCCCAGGGCCGAGACTGGGTTTCAAGGAACAAAGGCAAGGAGAGGGGACCAAACCTGCTCTGCAATCCATAATAATGAGGTGTTTTGAAGTTGGGTGAAAAGAAGAATTTCATTTCAAAAGCCAGAGAAAAATCTGTAAAAACCCAGCAGCATGTTACTGGAAACTCTTATGTCTTCTGTTAAAAAAGTGTATTAACTAATAAGTAGTCTGATCTAGCTGAAGATACCCCTGCTCATTGCAGGCGGCTTGGACCATATGATCTTTAAAGGTCCTTCCAACCCGAATGTTTCTGTGATACCATGAACTAACAGTAGAGGGTAATTTATAATTTCGTGAACCAAATCACTGAGGAAGCCTCTAGCTACAACCAAAGATGTTTAATAAAAAACATTGCAGTTATTAGGTCAAAAGCTTAAAGAGATAAAAAAGTGATTTGTTATTTCTCCAATTAAAAGTAATAGGTAAGTAGTACTTACACAGCCTAATAAAACCTCTCACTTTTGCCACTCATTATAGAGTCCCTTCAGATATTTTGTACTGTGAAATTTATGACAATATCTGAAAGCACTATGTTTGCTCAAAAGATACCTTCACCTTTAAACAGTAACAAACCAACATCTTAGCAGCAACGGCAGGTGTGAGAAGTGTTCAGGAACTGTTAGCTCCCCTCCAATTAATTGTGAAATTATTATGAGATGCTTAAACCTTCTGTGCTGATTTGTGAAGACAAAACCTTCCAGTCTGTGTGAGGAGTTGCCCTTGTTTTCCTTAATGCTGTTGAAAACACCTTATGACTGTCAAATCCAGATTCAAAGAATTTAGCAGCAGTACTAGTTAAGGAACTTTGTTTTGTGTTTCAGTGTGTTGTGCACAGCCGGGTTGAGGTGCTGTCAGGACACACTGGGGGACAGCCTGCACACTCCAACTTGAACATCAGTAACTATGGGAACACAAGCCATCCTGTAAGGAAGAGAGTAAGGCTCTCACTTCAATGACCCAACTGTATTTTTGAGTCTTTGTTACCCTACAGGGAGTTTTCGTGGAGTTCTGAGATAGCCAGCCTCCTCTCTCCAGTTACATGGAGAGCTACAAGAGCTCTTTATCTCTTTGATTTGAGGGAGGGGTTTGTTGATTTGTTTGGGCAGCACAGTCTGCTGGGGTTTCAGCAACAGCACCCAGCTTTGTGTCATCAGCAAACTTGCTGACAATGCACCCTAATCCCTCATCCAGGTCATTAATGAACAGATTGAAGAGGACTGGTCCCAGTACTGATCCTTGGGGGACCCCACTAGATACAGGCCTCCAACTAGACACTTGTCCCATTGACCACTACTCTCTGGCTTCTATCCTGCAGCTAGCTCACAATCCACCTCACTACTAACTCAACTAGTTTCTTTAAAAATTGTTAAAAACTTCCCACCAAAAACACCCTATAAATAAGAAAGTAAGACCGGCATAAATACATTTGATGCATATTTCACTCCCAAGAATTCCAGCGCCCAACACACACACAGCTACTGATCATGCAACACTGTAGACTCTACTATAACCAGTGCCATTTAAAGGAATGTAGCATGATGTTCCAAATTACAGGTTTCTAATACAGTAACAAAAATAATTCCACTGAAGTTCTTTTAGGTGATGGTAGACACAACAAAAATGGGAATGGAATTTTGGCCAAGAAACTCAATATAAAGGCAAATATAGAAGAGACGTGTTAGTCAAACATGAGTTATTGGACTCGGTACAGAGTAAATGGATGAAATTATATGCTATGCTATAGAGAAGGTCAGGCTACACTATCAAATGATCCCCTTTGGCCTTAAGGCTGTGATTCAGTGAAACCCTACTCCTGCTGGAAGTCTGTAATTCATGTACTACTACTGATTTATTTATAAGAGACCATACACAGTAACAATACCTGTGCATTATTCATGGTGTTTGTCCATCAATTATGTCAGCAAAAACATGTTTAAGGAGGATTCTGACGTGCATATTTTTAATTTCATGGTGAGATCAAGGCCTAAGGAGAAGAATAGGCATATTAATTTTTGAAGGGAAAGTATAAAGTGGACTTTCCTTCTCTGTTTCCCCTTGTTGTTATTACAAGCACAGCTTCCCTGTAGCAACAAAGAGACTTGGAACAGAAAAGTCCCAGGTGCTGTCAGTGTAATATCCTAAAAGAAAAGCTTTGTTCCAGACCGGCACTAAATACTGTTGCTTCTCTCCGCACAGACACATCATGGCTCTGAATTGAGACACGTTGGAGGTATCACTGGGAATTTTGATAAGAGAACACTGGTTGATGTCTTGCCACGTAGCAATTTACAGACGATCACCATGCAAATAGAACAAACTTTTCCCCAACCCCCCCCCAACAAAATCAAGCAACTTGAACACAACTCAACACGGTCGTGATTCTGACACTTGATTCTGTAAACAGGACATTTATTTTGTGCTTCATCAAATGATGCTGCTGCCTTTGTTTTCCAGCATCATTAAGAAAACCAGAGTAGTAAATTACTATATAAATAGCAGAGACTGCTAACCATGAAGTATTACAGCCTAACAGAGCCCAATCTTCTGCATTCATGCATTTCATCTTAAATATACACATGCCAGTGCAGAGTATAACAAAACCAGTGTCACAAATTTATAGTATCAAATCATAATACGTCTAGAAGGGAAAATATTGCATTTATAATATTTATATACTTCTACTTTTACAAATATTTTGAGTGTTGAGTTCTAACAGCTTATCCTTGTTATCAAATTTCCAAAATGAACCCCTGAAAAATACCTGAAGCTGTTTGCCAGTTCACAATTGTTATTCATATGACATTTCCTACTTCGAACTATTGTTAGTCACATTATAATGATACCTGGGTATGAAATATTTCAGATATATATACCATAAAGCATCATACACTTATTAAAATAAATACAGGAAATCTGTTTTTACATTCTAAGTATTTGTCTCCTATAACAAATTTCCATGTTCCACAATATTAACATCATTATTTGAGCCATAAAAACTACTTTAGCAGACCACTGGTCCAATGACTTTTCTTTCCTCCTATTTGATAACATCTCATAATGTGGGTTTTGGTTAAAAGAAAGTGTTTCCTCTACATTCTTTGTAACTACTGTATTGGTTTATGGTTTGTTATTCTTAAAAAGATCACAGAATTATTGAGGCTGGAGAAGACCTGAGATGATCAAGCCCAGCCTATGATCTAACATCACCACATTAGCTAGACCAGGGCACTAAGTGCGACATCCAGTCTGTCCTTCAACACCTTCAGGAACGGGGACTCCACCACTGCCCTGGGCAGTCCATTTGAGTGTCTGATCACCCTTTCCATGAGGAAGGGCTTCCTAACACCCAAATTAATCCTCCCTTGAGCAGCTTCAGGTCCTCTCGTCTTATCCTTAGTTGCCTGGGAGAGAGGCCTGGCCCCCACCTGTCTACAACTTCTGTTTAGATGTTTGCTTTGCTTAGTCCTTGCCTGTTTGCATTATTGTAAGAAGGATGTAAGAAACAAAGTCAGAACTGGCTGATGACATCAGCAAAATAATGTGACTGGCCACTAAATAACTAACAAAAATACCCAGTTAATGCATGAGATATGTTACACTTGTGTCAGATTACCCTTTACTCATGGTGAAATCCAACAAAACATGGGGATTGTAAAATATTTACCAGTATGTTACCTCAACAAAAGGTACTATTTTACAATTAGATATTTTCTATCCATTGTTCAAAATTCTAACATTTATCTTATCATCCTGTTCAGCTGGCATTTCTAAAGGATTGCTCAAATATTTCACTCGTATGTTGAGTGCTGTGATTAGTGACCGTGTGACTGGACGAAACCCTGTAGATTACAACCCAGAGAGATGAAGTATGTGCATGTTTAGCTTCACAAATTAATACATCTTTGTTATTAAACTGGAAATGAAAACAGGAGAGGAAAGTCCTGTTTCAGAAACTGTATTTTCAAGTAGACCAGCAAACATGCTCTCAAAAATCTGACAAGTGTGAGGGCAGACACATTGTTCCTTCAGATCCTGAACCATCAGAGGCTAACAAGGCTAGTTGGCCCAATAAAAGATACTATCCCTCTCTCCACGATGCAACAGTCTATAGCTCACCGACACGTATTTCCACAGCAATTTATGAGCAGATCTTGCTAAAAACCATTTCAGATACACAGACCTGAGCACAGATGTGTGATAAACCTGCAGTCCTGTAGGAGACTGTAAATCATAAACTGACCAACCCAACCTGTAAATGCAATGAAGAGGAAACCACTTCATCATCTCTTTGTGCTAGCCAGGCTGCAGGCAGGAAGATTCTAGGAAGCAGTGACTGTAAATTCAAGGTTTCTTAGAGCTTCCTTCATTGCTGTTGTTATCAAAAGCAAGACTTTAGAAGCGATGTCAGCCAGAATACAGGCACACACTAAAAAGTATTTGCAAGTGCTACTTGAAAGTGGCTTTGTATTTATTCAGAGATAGGCTATGTCTGTGAAATAACAGACCTGTGTATCCTGTCACTATTTCACCTGAAAAAAAATCCTAACAATGGGATAATGCCACTGAACTTTATTATAGGATAATTTGCTCTTACTTCTGAAATCTTACCAGGCATTTCTCAGAGATCACTTGTCTACTTGAATGACAGGATAGGAAGTAGTGCTGAACAGAACAACCCTAGGAGTACAGTGTGATGAGGTGTTAAAATCACCCTGAATCACATACAGTACACAGCCCCTATCCCACACTCTCACACTTGAGCAGTTCAAGGATAAGGGGCTAGCAAGAATCTTGGTTGTAGTTTAGATTACTACTTTCTCCCACCATGTTTAGCTGTGGCTGTGTAGTCCTTACTTTGATCAATGGAAAGCACAGGAGGATAACTATTGGGATGGACATAAATGGAAAGAAAATCCAACATCCTGAATTGTGCTCTGCACCCTGAGGTGTAACACCCTGAGTGGTGCTCTGCAATGGGCAGACCCTTGGTGCTTCACATGTTCTATGACTTGCTGAAATAATAGCACCAGGAGGATTTTCATTCTAAATCCTTTTGGGAGCGTTATGTCAGTGGCAGTAGGTACTTCACTGAATGTCATATTAATGAGCTAGGATGTTAAATGAAATCCTAATCAAATTTAGGAGTATCAACAAGAAGCGAAGAAGTAGCTAATGGAAGATTAGGAGCTGAACAAAAGTTTTCTGTGATTAATTGTATTATAGCACAGCAATTTAGTTTCTCTGGATCTGTAACTTCAAGTATCTATACTAATTAGTCATGAACCTACAACATAATAAATGAGATCATGAAATAAAGATATTTTACATATCCCTTTCTATGACACACAAGTTTTGCAGCCTGTTAGCAGACAAGAGGAATTCTGATACAGTTATTCAAGGATCTCATATCATATCACTACAAACATGAACGCCAAATAGCATTTCTCACAAGAATAATGTTGCACTTCTGCCTACATAGCAATTTGGAAATAAAACAACATATTGTCTATTAGATGAAGGCTGGCAGAGGTTAAGCTTATAGTAAACACAGAGGCATCACACCTTCCTCCGTCACATTTTCACCTGTTCATGTGGTACACACTTCTGTCTTGATGGAAAATTCCTTTGGGTGTTCTTGGTGTAAAGCTGTTGGTGCTCACTTTGCAGAGCTAGTGCTGAATAGAGCATGTTTTCATTTGTTTGTTGAGCCAGAAGAATATCTACAGCATTTTTCACAGTTCACAAAAGGGACCATCACTATTCTGTTAGCTTTGTTCAGTTTGGGAATGAATTATCAGGCTTTTTCCTCTTAAGAATTAGCTTGGAAAAAATACTGCTTTTTCAAAATTAGTTGTAGAGAACCGCAGTTCTTGGATTCCAAATTTATACTAAGGAAATCTGCTGTATTCCCCATGTAATCTGAAGAAACTCTTAAGGAGCATTCACAGACCAAGGCTGTATTATTTGTTTTCTTGAAAGCAGTGATGACAGTCAAAGCACGAGCAGTGCGCTTTGTTGTCTCTCTCAACCTTGCATGTTTTCTTGTCAGCTTTGCAGTTTGTCACCCATAGCTCAGCCTCCAAATGGCATGAACTTTGGGGACAGCATGCTGAAATGGAAGGCTTGCTGCCTCCTGCAGAGTGGAAACAGGGCCAACAAGGAATAGCAGAATATCTGTTTATTCCACTGTATGGAGCCCAAGCTGTGGAAAAAGTCTCCATTATTTTTATTAGAAACGAATTGCAATTCTGTTAATGGTGGAATCATTTGTTGTCACCATTTGGAGCAAATCTGTAAGGAATGTAGCTTGTGTAACAATCACAATCATAAAAGAAAATACTAAATGCAAAAGCTGATCTACAAAAGCAAAGAATGAGCTGGAGCAGCTGCAATAGCTTTTTATAAATACTGATCGGAATTGTTCAGCTGGGCTAGTGCTTGCCAGCTGCAGTGCAGTTGTTCTGACAGAGAGGTGAGACATCCCTCCTCTCTGTGAGGAGAAACAAGGCAGTTAAGTGAGCACAACTGCCCTAATGGTGGGTGTTTAGTATCAAGATGATTCTCAGAGACAGAAGTGCATTAGACTGCTTTACAGCCATGTAGCCAGAGAAGAGACTGGCCATCCTGGAGCACGCTGAGTAAGTTGAGTCTTCTATCATTAGAATCTTTTTATAAACATCATCCATTATTGGAGTTTTTTCCCCTTTCATGGGTGTTGTTCACAGCTGTGTGGTCAGTGATCTATCTGGGGATAACCTGCAGAATTTTCTTAGTTCAGCCAGGGGATCAAAAGCTTCGGAACGATCTGTGTCGTCTTTTATGACAAGAAACTTCCCATTCCATCACATTTACAATTTATCTCGATGGGTTATCATGGAGAACAGTAGTTTGCAAGGTGACAAAAATCACTATAAATTAAAAAAGAGGATCCAAACATCCACCAATACTAAAAAATAAGTGCAAGAGGACTCTTTCAGTAATTTAAACTGGCAAACTCTGAGTGTATGAGGCTAAAGACATTGTAGCATGCTGGTCATTGTGCTATGATCAGGTAGAACATGCTAAAAACAGCATGAGTCTAAGTTCACACAGACTTGCTGTTATATTGGTCAAACAGCACTACTCAAACTGGTTTGAGGTTTGATCTAAAGTCTGGCTACTGTATTCAACTGCTGAATATATTATTTGTAGATAGTTCTTTAATTTTTAAATTAAAGATTTAATTTAAAGATTTAATTTAATTAAAAACCACGAATAGGTAAAACAGCTAAATTTTCAGCTCCTTCAAATGTATTTATTACTGCCTACTGTTTCTGCTATCACTAGTATCAGCAAAAAGTAGGGGTTTTTCCAGTAACAAGACATATTTATGATATCATCTGAAAGGCTACCACATGCTTTCAGTTCCAAAGCACAACATCTCCTGGGTTCATTTTAGAAAACTGTATTTTAGCAACTGGTGTTTTATGAAACTAGCTGCTGCAGTGTGGCTAGGTGTTCCTGGGACTACAGGTACTCAGTATGGTCATGCGTTGTCCCATAAAGTGGGTGTCAGTGTCTTTTATTACATTTGTGTTTGGTGAATTGGACCATCCCCATACACAATCACACAATGACTGAGGCTGGCAGGTCATCTTGCCTAAGCACCCTGTTAAAGTAGGTTTATCAAGGCCAGGTTGCCCAGGACCATGCCCTAGATGGAGATTCCACAACTTCTCCAAGCAACCTGCTCCAGTACTGTCACCCCTGCACACTAGTGAGGGTCTCCTCCAAGCATTCTCTCCTCTAGGCTGAACAGGCTCAACTGTCCCAGCTCTCTGTCTTTCCTCATATGTGAGATGCTCCAGGCACTTTGTTAGTAGCCCTTAGCTGGGCTATCTCCACTAACTCTAGATCTCGTGTACTCAGGAGGCCACTACTGAACACAGTACTTCAGATACAGCAAGGAACCAGTCTGGGAAACATTCCTTCACAATAACACATTAACCAGAGCGTAGTAAGAAAGAATTATGAGAGCTTCTAGTTTAAAAAAAATAAGAAAAGCAGAGTGAGAAGTTTCTACATGTGGAATGAAATTTCAAGTTCATGACCGAATATATGAACAAAGATAACTTCTTTGTGCTGTCTAAATAACGGAGTAGTAAGCATGGCTGCAGTGCAGAGCATGAAAAATGGAAAATCGCCCATTAATAAGTATCTATTTTCCTTGACAAATGCCTAATTATTCAGCAGAGTAATTTAATGTTCTGTATTAAGCTAAGAGGCACACAGATTAAAATACCCACATCAGTGGGCCTTGTTCAGTATTCCCTATTCACTTTCACCACAACATTCACAAACCTCAGCAGGGAATTTTCCTGAGCAGATCAGCTAATAATGTATTGTACTCTGCAAATGAGCCCTGAAATCTCCAGTGCTGATGTTTGTCTACCAAACCACAGAACTGTCTTCCTCTCCTCTGTCTGTTATATATATGTACATACATATATATGGATGCATAGACGGAATTCCAGCTATTAAATCTAAAGAATGAACATATTAAGACAAAGCAAAAATGCAGTCTTTAGTAAAGAGACTTAAATAAAGTCAATGTGAAGTGCTTATATTTCACATTAAATAGAAGGCTGAAATTTAGAGGCCTGTGGAAACACTTGAAAAGCAATTAGTCACAGCCATAAAACAACGAATAAGAAATGCTTCCAGTCTCCCAAGCAGCAAGCCTGTGAGGCAGACAGTGGAGCTACAGGACCAAGAGGAGCTGAAAGGAAACACTTTGTAGAAAAGTGGCAGTGTTGTTGCTAAATGACAAGGCTGTAGAGGTCTGCCCCAAAATTAATTGAACAAAACACTGACCTCAAGAGTTAGTGGTCCCAAATTTTTGCTTGATGCCAAAAGTATCAGTCAGGAAAAAATCAACTAAAGGAAAGAGAGCTGGAATACTTTGAAATTAGAGTCAATGACAAACGATTATATAGTATTATTTGCATGAAAATAAAGAGGAAGGAGATGTAGCCAGCCTAGAAGATACTGTACAAGGAATTACAGGGAATTGTTAACTTAAAAGTTATCAGCACTGAATAATAGTGAACTTGAAAAGTAAGCAGCTCAGCCTCTCACAAGGTATGCTGTTTATTATTAAAAACATAGAGAAATGAGGCTCAAAACATATCTACCTTTAAAAGAATTCTGTATCAGTAGCAGATAACTAACAGCAACTGAATGATAGTATATTCTTCTAACACCAAAACAAGTAGGGTATGATAGGGTCAAACATCTTTAATCTCCAATTTGGTCTGTGAAATGCAGAATCATTCAGTTGGAACATGCAGACCTCATATTCCACATACTTCAGCACATTAAATGTCAAGGGAATTAGCTATGATCCTGACCTAGAAAAAAAATAGTTTGTGCTTAAAATTACAGAATATCTACATTTACATCCTAATCTTTATTTTTTCACATAATGTCAAGTTCTGATAAACTGCTATAGATACTGCATCTTAATGACTGGGATTTTCACCACCACTGGGATTACAAGGCAATGCCACCCCTAGCAAGGGCAGGGGGTGGGCATAATAAGAGCTGCACTGTCCTCTTAAGCTTTTTTGTGGTGTCCATTTATGCCCATATAAATGTTTGCATGTGCTTAGTCCTATCAAGTCCCTGTAGCAACAAACACCTTTCCATTACACAGTTTCCTCATCTAGCTATCTGAAAATACACCACAAGCTTTAAATGTAGTCTCTCATCTGAAGAAGCTTGTGGAGCAGTGCTCTGTGCCAGACTGGAGTCACTAAACAGCTTACACTCCTCATCTGTAAGGACTGTAGTAGACAGGAGGGTGGAGGTCACCCTTGGGCCAGGCACAGGCATGTTTAACATGACCCTCAATGTGCTTTTGGTCTAAGTCAGCTGGTGCTGTCCCACCAATTTCTGCATACAGCTGAGGGGATAGCACTGGCCAAAGGCCACTGGGAGCCAGTTCTGGATACAAGAAGAATTAGCTGAGAGTGGCACCATGCCAGATTTTGCCCCAATTTTATTGACTATACAGAAATCTATCCACATCTGATACATTTTTATCCAACAACAGTTTCGTATAAAACCAGCACAAAGATATGAAAGCTGAAGGGATGGGCTTCTTGTGCTACAGTCCATGCTACTTCTTGTGCAATGAGGCTGGAGTTCCCTTCTGCATCACAGCAATGAGGAAAAAACCCCACAAAACAGAAATCTCCCATTATAAAAGATAACCAAATCAGGAGATCTATTCCCTGGGAGGAAGCCCTTTCTTATAGCATGTAAAGCCACATCACCACTGTGGTCGTGATAATCTAAGGGTACATGCAGAGTTTGAAGGAAAATTTATTGCTCTTTTAAGGCTGACTGATGCAGCAAGACAAAACCCCACCTTCTTCCAGGTCTGGAGTTTTGTCTATCTGGAGGTAAGCAGGACAAGTATAGAATCAGAGAATCATGGAATGGTAGGGTTTGAATGCAACCTCTGGAGGTCCAATCCCCCTTCCACAGTACTAGTCTTGTCAGCTTGCATTGAACCATAAAGGCTGTCAGTGTATCTGCTGAGAAGAGGGCTAGGAAATGGGACAGGTCGACCCCAAATCATCATTTCTTTTCCCCTTCCGAATGATTATACATCATCATCTCTAATCACCTGCAGGCCAGTGATGAGCATACATTAAGCCCACTTATGCAGACTGTATTAAGTATGATTACACCTCACGCTGCAAGGTTAGATGGAATATATGGATTGACGGATAGTGAGGCTCCACACCAAGGCTGAAACATTCTTTTGATAGTTGCAAGGGGTTTTTTTAAGTGTTACATTTTCGAGGGAAAGGTAATTTAAGTCTAACTGCTTAACATCAGCACATGCTATGCTAACAAAAGCGGTGAGCTCAGAGCTGGGGATACGCAGTGCTCTCCAAGAGATTCCCTCCAGCCTGACTGAAGGGCAGCACAATATGCTTGGATGAAAACATGTCAGTCTGGGAGCTGGGAAGATAGGTCTGCAAGGAGAGAGAGTCTCACAGTGCTAACATTGCCTGGGACAGCCCCACAGCTGGCAGCAGGACTGCAGGGAACACACCCGGAGTCACACCTTAGCACTCGATGTAGCTTAGTGCTTGGTTTGAGCAAATCAGTATCACCAGTTCAGTCTGAGGGCATCCAGAGACACAGAACCAACATCACAGCAGGAAGGAGGAGAGTTAGAACAACTGACACAACCTGAAAAGTTTTGCACAGGCTGAGCATGGGATTTCAGAAAAGCATTTTCCGTTTCTATTTGCATGCTTTTAAGTTCATTACTGGATGTAGAGCTGAGGTTTTGTGGTTTTTTGTTATGAACAATAACTTATTTCTTAACCAGTCTCCTTGGCAGCCTATTGTCTCTTTTGTAAACTGCAGTCCCCCTTGTTGCCAGAAAAGAGTGTTTTGGTGGAATGGTTTAAATGACAAAATGCTTACTGGTAACAACAAAGAAATGGTTCACTATCAGTGAAGTTTTAATAACTGAAAAGATCTTTAATTAAAATCACTTTCCATTCAGAGGCTAGAGTTTTATTTAAGCAACTGCCCTATGAAAGTTATTACCTAGAGTTTTCATTTTCCCAGTACACAGCTGCAGAAAAGATTTTATTCTGGTGAATGAAGGGCTGTACAACAGCAAGGACAAAGCTCGCTTAAACCAACAATGGAGCCATGGCAAAAGTCATAACCTTCTGCTGTCTTAGGGGAAGCACAATTCGTGAATATAATCTCTCTGATTATGCTCAGTATGCAAAATGCAGTTTTCTATCTGCAGCTCAAGTAGATTTCAGAGTTACTCGTGAATACTAATCACTGATGCAAAAAACGTACAGCTCCCTCAAGGCATTTCAAAAATCTTGATTATTTAATCAGGGCTCTTGATTTATAAGGCGAGCTGGTTGATGACTACCAAAATGTGACACATTGGACACTATCCAGATGGAATGCCAGTTTTCATTTGAGGTTAAAGAGGTAAAACTCTACAAGAGAGGTTTTCCAGTATCCTGGACCAGAGCTAGAGTTATATCAGATGATAAATAGAACCTGGCAGTTGGGCTTGCACATGATATTAAAACGGAAACTTCGCTGAACTGTCAGCTGTAAAATGAAGTAATCAACTTTCTTTCTGAGCATTCTGTGTTTCCACCGTGGTCTTTTTATTTCTTTCATGTTTTCCATCGTAATGTCCTCTTATCTTTTTAAATAGCACTACTTTACTTTTTTACAAATATGTAAGTGGTGAGCACTGCCTTTTCAGAAGCCCTAATTTCCCAACCAGCTGGATGCAAAATTTGAAGAGTTCAGTTTCTTTTCCCCATAACTGCAGAGAGATATATATGTATTTGAAAGTAATTTTGTATCTGCATCTCTAAGTATCCACACATGCTTAGGTACATACAGAAATCATTTTAATTTCTGCTTTAAAATGAAATGGAATTGTCAAAAATAGCTTAAGACACAGATACATGTTACATTCATTTCCAAATGAGTTTCACTACCGCAGTTGCTTGCGTGTAGACAGTCCCATCTCCACCTTTAGCATACTGTCACTGTGGACAATTACAGAAGGTTTTAATATAAAGTTTCCAACTGTTTTCCTATTAATGCTTTAAGGAGGAAATGACTTCAAATGAAATAGCAAAGAATTACATTCTTATTTAGACATCTAATCTCAGGCCTGACCCCTGGAAATCAGCTGTGGGGTTACCTCATGTACAGATTCATATGGATACAGAAGCCTGAAGTTTCAAACTAATCTTGAAGGTCTGGTCCTTAGTAGAGCAATGACTGGCACTTGGTGTTCAAAGCAGTGATGCAGCAACTACAGAGAATTATGTTATGGACTTGGTGTTTTGTCTGTTCATTCTGCAAGTGGGTGGCACAAGTGGAGCCCCTGGAAGGGAGCAGCAGGACTGACAGAACCCCCTGACCAAGCAGCAACACTGGCACCACTGGGCTCCTGGATGTGTGCAGGGAAGCCAACGTGTGCTCTGCACCAGCCTGTGCTGCTGTGCCTTCCCCATCAGTTATAGCTGGAGACATCAGCAATAAAGTTAATAAATTATCTTTAACAGAGGTTATAGAGCACCTTACATCCCAGTGCAAACCTCTCAAACCTTCTAAAACCAAAATGACTAGAATAATAATCAAAATATAGAGGCTTATTGGAAATTCCCATTATAAATAAGCAGCCAAAGTAGTAAAAGCCTTCACAGTGATGTGCTACAAAGTTACAGCTACAGCAGGCATTGCAGTAAAAGGCTTGCCACTGACCATTCTGTGCAGTGGCTGCGCAGCTTTCCAGGGAGTTAATGGGCAATCTCCATCACGGGGGCTGAACTGGCATCACCAGGCCGAAGTGTGGGCTGAAGGCTCCCAGCTGTTCCTGCTTGGATTTGTGGAGCTGCCAGCACTGTAGTTCTGGATGCTGGGGCCTGTGCAGTCCCCTAACTTCTCATCTCTCCGCTGGATGCATTTCACGTGTTTGCCTGTTCATGCACAGCCAACAATCCAGCCTGCACTGAAGTCTGCAGGACTCGGCTCAGGCTCTCAGGGTATCAAAGCAGTGTCACACAGAGATGAGAAACTAAACTTTAAACCTGCCTGCTCAGGTATGAGCAGCAGCACCAGCTGGAGCACTGTGAAGAGCAGTGTGTGCTGATTTACTCCACGTGGCAGCCTCTGCTTTCAAACCACCTCCTGACTGACTCCTTTGTTCTGTCCCTTCTTCAGTACCTCTGTGATGATACCCATAAACCAGGAAACAGAGAAGCTGCTCTGTGCCGTGAGCAGAGCCCCAGGTGCCCTTCCCCACTGCACCTTGCCACTATCAATGAGTGGCTCTGGCCACATCACCTGGATGCTATGCAGGCAGCACTCTGCACACCCAACTGCTCCCAGCACTGTTACAAGCAACAGTTTACCCCTGTGGAGTCCTTGCTTCAAGGTCCTGGCAAAATTACAGATTTGTGTTCTGTTCTGAAGCCAAAACATTTTAGCATCCTCAAGAGTTCATGTAGAAAGTCTGTGTTGTTGGGGATTTTGCCCTTTATAATCGCATCCCTATATCTTGCTCTATAAATGGAGATCTGCATTATCTGAAGCTTTGAAAAGTGTATCTGACTGGACTTGTGGGTCAGGCAATTGTGGGGAAGTTCCAATTGCTGGATTATTCCATTTTCTGTCAGGAAGCCCAAAATCTGCTTGAAATGCAGATGGATATTTCCAGTCATCATCTAGCAACTCAGCTGATCTCACCATTTCAACTTCATGCCCAGCAGCAGCTCTCCCTGAGTGGGAAGCTTCTGCACTGTCTTCTTTAAGAGAACAGGGCTACAAACTGCAAAGGGAGGATGCTTTGATCATATATGAGGATGCCTTGCTGAGGTTACCCTGCTGGATAACACGCTGGGCGATTGCCTCAGGCTCTGCTAACTGTGTCAGATATATCACAGGTACCGCCAGGCCTTCTGCCATGAGTATGGCACGACAGAAATAGCTTGTAGGTATTACGTCCCCATGCTCCAGTCTTGCAAGGCAGTGCATTAAATCACTGGAGCAAGAACTTGCTTGTGCAGAGAAAGCAACACCTGCTCTGCTGGGGAAGCCACAACCCTGAGAGATGGGAACTGGAACTACTATTAACATACAGCACAGGACATAGTGCCCATCTTGACTAATGCTTCCCCCCAAGTCCCACCTAGTCCCATTACCATGCCACAGAGTCTGAAGCCAGTTCTCAGGATGCTTCTGACTCATTAAGGACTTCCTGAATGGAAAGACCCTCTGGTAGAAAACCAAGAGAACACTGACTCCAGGCAACTTCATCACATCTGGTATGGACACACATTGTATAATCATATATTTAATCTTAGCTATGGTCTTAATTCTTCTACGTCCTATGTCTTTCCTGCATACACGTCTCCACCCTCTGAAGATACTTTTATTTTTAATTATAAAGAAGGCTTGGCAAAGCATTTCATAAGAATGATCCCGTGGATGGGGCTTCTGGTTAACAGAACATTGTACAACAGGAACAAGAAAATTATCTGAACAATTTACTGTCCCTGACACCAGCAGCAGGATGCAGATGTGTTAGGTCAGAACAGAGAGCTAATGTATTTCAGGAAAAATACCTCTAATGTGTGGGGAAGTGTACATGAAAGCTGGAAACGTCATTATACTCAACGGTCATTAAGCAAATTACTATGTAAAAATCCACCTACTTTCAAAGAACTTCTCTGGTTCTTTGCTGCAACCCTATACTGCTCTATTGGGAACATTATAAATGCAGTGCTTTGGTTTTTCCAGTTCATGGTGCAACTACGGGAGGAAAGATCACACAGACTTCACATTGTTCAGAGGGCCTGCATTGAAATAAATGTTCAGAACTTCTTTTTGAACAAAGCACTCACTACAGAATTAGAAAGCAATATCCTAATATTGCCTTGCAAATTTCTGCTCCACTAAAATTACCAACACTAATGTCAGGTAAAAGCTGTGCCTAAAAACCTACACACATGTAGAATTACTAGTGAGAACAACACTAACTTCTTGGTTTGACAGGTATGTTGTTTCCAATCCGTGTCCTACACATGTGGGGTGTGATGGTTGAATGTCTGTAGCAGGAAGTCAGACTACTCTTTGCAGAGTTTGTAGATGTACCACGTAAAAATAGCAAATAGCAATAAATTATTTTATTGGTGGGAAACCTGCAATTTTTAGTACTGCAAAAGGGCAATAACACCTCAATCACTGGGAAACTTGAATGTTTCTGAAAATATACTGCATTATGTCTACTAAATGTGTAGAGAGAGAATCCATCTGCTAAAAGACAGATTATTCTGATTTGCAAGGACAGAGAACTGAGACTGTATTCCTTCAATTTTACACACACTTTTGTCAGAAGCAATAACCCAAATCAAAGGCAAGAAGTTTTCTATGTGGCTTCTCACATGTTATGCTGATTGAATTCATATGATCTTGTCTGTTTGGACATCAAACCTCCTTTATTTTTCTTAATTAGAAGCATAGATTCAATGCAACTTGTCTAGAAAATAAGTTAAATTCATATACATTACCCCTGAGCAGTGAGAAACAGCCTGGACTGAACTGGGCTATTTAAATCTCGGCAGCTGGCAGCGCTCATCAGTGAATTTATTTACAAAGTGGAAAGAATGAGATGCTGTCAAAGAATGAAAAATAAAAGGTAGATTTCTTGGAAAGGAGACATTTGTCTCTTTCTATTTGTAAATGCTGACGAGCAGAGTTTAAGAAGGGTTAATGTCATCCATTCATCTTAATTAAAGAGCTAATTGTTGGCGTATCCTGATCTAGTTAGCTGATCTTAGTAGCATGAAAAGCGCTTGTTTCCATGTATTTTGCTGACCACCATAATGACATCATCAGTAAGACTCAGGATTTATTCATGCCTCGGCCCAAGCTCATAACTTTAATAGCCTCCTACATGATAAAACTTTCAAGAGGGAAGAAGTTCTTTAGCATGGAGCAGAATACTGAGAGGTCTGCTCAGCCCCTGTTCAGAAACTGCTCAAATGTCTCAGTTCAGCTGTCATTGAAGTATTACTTGAAAGTCTAGAGTCAAGAAGATAAGTAAAAAGTAATTTTAAAGACTAGTTCTTCGCAAATGTATATATGGAAATAGCATAAAACATCTAAAAATCGCATATCAAATATAAGCAATAGACTATTCAGTGTTTCGCATCCATAGTCCTAGTCAAGTAAGTGACACAGGAACAGGCAGGCGAGGCTGACAGCATGTTCTGTGGATTAAAGACCAGCCTGGGTTAGTCATATGTCCTACTACCCAAAGTGGGTAAGCTCACATCTAATGGCATACCAGTTAACTAACTAGGAAGTCTGTGAAGTCCTTCTGTACAATGTCCTTTAACATCTGCTGCAATTCCTCACATTATTTCTTAATGATTCTTCACAAGAACCAAATTAAATTTTACACAATAAGAAAGTGGGCAGCATTACTGCTCTTTGATTACTTGGCTATGTGGTACTAAAAAATGAAATAAAAGAATATATTACATGATACTTGCTTGTCCTGGCAATGAGTCTTATGAACTGATCTACTTGTGTTGTGCTGCTTTTGTGGGATCAATCATGTATGATACTCATAGCTCACACAAAAGGTTGAACAGGCTTTAGGAGGCACCAGACATCAGACACAACTCATCGCACGCAGCCTTACACGCTGCCAACACTTGGGTTTGCAGAAGTCACAGGGTATCTCCTGTGGCCTCTCCTGAAATACGTTGATAGCACTAGGAGTAATGTCACAGGGTGTTACAGATCATCTAGTTTTATGAACTTAATGGCAGACCTCACTTTGTTGTCTTTATGTGGTTTAAGCTTCCCAGCTGACTGCTTCAGAGAGCGGCTCTGGCTCCTATGCTCTGTTCTGACAGATTTTATTTTCAATACTGATGAGTTTTCCAGTCTGTATTGCCTGAACATGAAGCTCCATTGCCCCTCACACAGAAAAGCAGCAGGCGAGTCCAGGACATATAGCAGAGTCAGGCACAGTGGATGTGCGTCCCTCCACACCAAGGTGTACAGGCTTAGCCCCAAAACCAGCACCAGTCTGCCTCTGTCAGCTTGAAAACTTCCTGAAAACTGGTGAGCACTGCTGCACAGAGTGTATGTGAATGTGGACACAGGACCCTGCTTCTGCAGCTGCTCTTTATTAGATCTGTAGTGTGATGTCGTGTGGCTCAGGAACCAGCTCATGCAGCTCTACTATCCCACAGGAGTATGAGGTCTGTAAGGGGAGCAGCACTGGAAGCCCATTTGTTGACTACCACCAACTCCAGAACTGCCAAGCAGGTAACTGAACAAGTTGCTGCAGCTCCTTTTGTCCCAGTGTCTGTCTACATTTAGCCCCTGGCTGGAGCTAAGCTCCAGCAGCTGCTTTATTACCCAGTGACCCCTCCCCATGGGTTGAGATGAAAATAGACTCAATAGAACGGCCAAACCAACACCAGATACCAATACAAAGCATGAACTGGTACTCAGCCCAGCAAGTGTGTGGTGCTCACAAGGAACATGAAAGCAGTTCCACAGAAGGAAAAGGAGCAGCATCAGGTGCCCATGCTGGAGACAATCCCTCTCCTCAGGCAGCCTCCAGCCTTTATATCAAGAATGACCTTTGTGGGATGGGACACAGCAGTGGTCAGCTAGGGGCAGCTGCCCTGGCTGACTGGGAACTGCTGAGTCTGCACATGAGAGTCTGTCCCAGCAAAACCAGGACACCCAGTTGTCCCTTGGATCACATCTATCTCTCTTTAGAGACATGCAAAGATTCATTTGTGGAAGGTGCTGAAACCTGAATAGCTCTACTACAAGAAAAGGCAGTGTGGTCAATGTGTGGGGTTTACTGTCAGAGGAGAGGACGACTGAAATTGGACAGCACATCTGGAAGTCATCTGTCCCAAACCTGGGCTCAACACAAGGGTTTTCCACACTTGAAAAGCTCAAGGATGGAGACTCCACAGACTCTCCGGCCAATCTATCCAGTGCTGGACTGTCCTCAGGGTAAGGATGTTTTCTTTCTGTCAAGGGATGCTATGGCTATGCTGAAGGCCACAATATCACAGTAATGATAAGGTTCGAAAAGACCTTAAAGATCAACCAATCCAACCTAATTACAAATAAACCAAGTAAATCTAACATCTAACATCTAGATCATGCCACTCAGCACTTCATCCAGACTAACCTTGAACAACTCCAGAGATGGTGACCCAACCACCTCCATGGGCAGCCCATTCCAAAACTGGATCACTCTTTCAGTGAAAAACCTTTTCCTTATGTCAAGTCTAAACCTCCCCCATGATGGAGCTTAAGACTATGATCCCTTGTCCTGTCTCCAGTGCCCAGGGAGAAAAGACCGACCCCTGCCTGACCATAACCACCTTTTAGGTAGTTATAGACAGCAATAAGGTCACCCCTGAGCCTTCTCTTTTCTACGCTAAACAGACCCAGCTCCATCAGCCTCTCCTCGTAGGGCTGACCTTCCAGCCCCTTTACCATTCTAGTTGCCCTTCTCTGGACTCGTTCCAGCACCTCGACATCCTTCCTAAACTGAGGAGCCCAGAACTGAACACAATACTCCAGGTGCAGTCTAACCAGTGCCGAATACAGGGGGAGGATAACCTCCCTCTCCCTGCTGGCCACACCATTCCTGATACAGGCCAGGATGACATTAGCCATCTTGGCCGCCTGGACACATTGCTGCCTCATGCTAAGTTTACTGTCCACTAGTACCCCCAAGTCTCTTTGCACCTGAGTACTCTCTAAGAAAGCTACTCCCAGCCTACAATTCTGCCTGGGGTTGTTATAACCAAAATGCAGAACTTATCACTTAGCCTTGTTAAAACTCATCCTATTAGAGTCTGCCCATCTCTCCAGTCTGTCCAAGTCGCTCTGCAGGGCCCTCCTACCCTCCAACAGATCAACATGGGCTCCAAGCTTGCAAATTTGCTCACGATGGATTCTAACCCATCATCAGTATCATCAATGAAGATGTTGAATGGGACCGGACCTAACACCGACCTTTGGAGGATAGTATAATAGTAGAATTTCTCTGTGGGGTTTAGATGTTATTCATCTTCTTTTACAGTTCAGCCTCAATAAGATCTTACTAAATTAAAGATTGTAAGATTGTTCCAGTTTTACTAAAACTGCACACAAAGTACTGAGTCAACCTTTTTGTCCTGCACTTGTCAGTCTGTTTAGTACAGAACCCCTAAAAAGGCTGACAAGAAAGAAACTAACATACACCTCTGCCATTTAGGCCTCTGTGCAGCAGCCTCAGCTGACAATCTCTCACATCAAAGCTGGGGCATATCTCTGTACTAAGGGAGCTGCAGCCCTGCCAGGAATTCTACCTTGTCTCACCAACACTCAGCCCAGCCACTAATTCCACTTCGTCTCACCAGCACATACCCTCTCAGCTCAGGAATCTCGGTACTTGTCTCCTCTGACCCATCACATCTCCAGTGTTAGGCAGCAACCAGTGAACAGAATACCAGAATCACGATTATTGAGGCTGGACAAAACTCTGAGCTCATCCAGCCCAGCCCATGACCTAACATCACCACACTGGCCACACTAGGGCACTAAGGGTCACAGCCAGTCTGTTCTTGAACACCTCCAGGGATGGGGACTCCACCACTGCCCTGGGCAGTCCACTCCAGGGTCTGATCAGCCTTTCCATGAGGAAGGGCTTTCTAACACCCAACCTAACTGTCCCCTGGCTGCTTCTGTCCTGTTTTTAGTTGCCTGGGTGAAGAGCCCAACCTCCACCTCCCTTCAGGTAGTTGTAGAGTGGAAGAAGGTCCCTCGAGCCTCCTCTTCTATAGGCTAAACACCTCCAGCTCCCTCAGCCTCTCCTCATCAGCCTTTCCCTCCAGTCCTTTCCCCAGTCTCGTTGCTCCTCTGTACCCGCTCCAGCCCCTCAATCTCTTTCTTGAAGAGAGGGCTCTAGAACTGTCCCCAGTACTAGAGGAGAGGCCTCACCAGTGCCCAGTACAGGGGAAGAATCATGTCCTTAGTCCTGCTGGCCACAATATTCCTGATACAAGCCAGGGTGCCATTGGTCTTCCGACCCACCTGGGCACCTTGCTGTTTCCTGTTCAGCCAGTTGTCAAACAGTACTATCAGATCCCTCTCTGACAGGCTTCTCTCCAGCCACTTATCCCCCAGTCTGTAGCTGCAGGGGATTATTGTGGCCAAAGTGCCCCCACAAACCCTGTACTTGGCCCTGTTAAACCTCATCCCTTTGCCTTCAGCCCATTGACCCAGCCATTCCAGGTCCCTCTGCAGCCTCTTCCTTCCCTCCAGCAGATTGACAATCCACCCCAACTTGGTGTCATCTGAGAATTTACTAAGGGTAGATTCAATCCCCTGACAGCTCAGACCAAACTTTAGCCTTCAAACCATAGCAGCACTCACTCTTTGGAGATCCCAGACACACAGGTCAGTGACCCTGAAAATAGTTTTAAGCAACAGCAACTTTTTACTACCTTTAAGTCTCTTCTGTTATCCCTGGTTTCTTTGTTTTCTCATGCCTACACTTTAGCTATGAAGTTATTTACCAAACATTTAAAGAACAAACTGAAAACATTCTCAGATATAGACTGTGCACTCGAAGCAGTGACTGTCACTTTTGAAAGCCACTTTACATAACATTAAAATAGGATATGACTAAAGAGAAAGGCAAAACATCTTGCTGCTCAATGGAAACACTTTGGAAATGCTGAAATAAAATCTCTAGCGGCTTGTGAAGTATTTGGTTCAGTTGTTTAGCAACAACACATTTTGATTAGGAAAGCTTATACCATATCTTAAAATAACCTAAAAAAGGAAGTTTTGAAATTGTTCTTTAACTACTGAAAACCACCTGCCATAGCATGAAAAGGGAGAAAAAAGCTCATAAACACAACCTCCCTTTGAGATAACTCATTTTTGAATTACTCTGCTGTAATTTTGGTACAGTCCATCAGGCTGTGGCAACTGCCGCTTCTTACCCCATCGCTGGCTCACTAATAAACATGCGCATGAAGCGGAACGGCGCATACAACTTATAATTCTCTGGCTGTGCCTACTCACATAAACAGGTCTGATAGCGTCAGTCAAAGAATTGAGGAATTAAAACCATCTGAAAGACTGATGTAAAGGATTGGACATGCTAAAAGCAATGGTGAAAAGAGGCTGCTAGGAAATAGAATGGCATTTGGGAATGAAGCAATAGATCCACAATGTTTTGTGAATGGAAATAAACAGAACCATGAGGAAATGCTTCATCAATGTAAGAGCCATAACAAAGCTGTGAATCTTGATAAGCAAAAATTGTTTTAGAAGAAAAACCAGTGTGCTGGGTAGGACTTCAAAGACTAGAAGAGATCTAATAGACAGAAATGAATAATGTAAAAAACACCAAAGAAGAGAGACCAGAAAATCATGGAGAGCACACGATCAACTTACTCTACATCCCTGGTATTATTCTGTTAACCCTTTAGTGCTGACAGTGTGGAACCAATTTAGTGATTACAGAGAATGAACACTTCAACACCACAGCAGCCAGCTGTCTTCAACCAGCTCTGCAGCTGCTCTCCTGAGCTTGCCTCTTCAGTCCTCCATCCTGCGGTTCACTCCCATCTATCTCTAGCAGTACACCTGTAGTTTCTTCCTCTGCTGGAAGGCACAACAGTTACCTTGCCCAGTTCTTTATCATGCTGCTTCCATGCCTACCCACAGGATGCACAATTGTCTTCTCAGAAAGAAGCCCCACAAATCACAGTGCTCTGGGTTTCAAGCCCACTCTCTACTGTGTTTCAAATCACACAAAATAGGAGACAATGCATTGTAAAGGGGGACACAGAGTACATGATTCAATGTCATACAGTTCTGGGGTAGAAGATGCTGCTATTGCAAGAAACACTAGTTTGCTAAATTCAGAAACACCCACAAAAATAATTTTGAACTGGAGTAATGGAAACAGGCAGGCAAAGTGGTGGGTTACGCAGAGAATATACTGCAGCATTCCTGTCTTGGTTCTGAATCAGTGACACAAGGAGAATTTTTGCCACTGGCTTCAGCAGAACAGAACTAGCTATTAATGGATTAAAAATTAGCTATGCCCTTCCCAGAAATTTCAAAATCATTTTGAACCCGAGCACAACCGTAAGGTACACAAGATAGGGTGGCAGGCAGAAATGGGGTATAAATGGTGCTAGGGCAGATGAAAATTAAGTGGCTACCACACAAAAACTGCACAGAACAACAGATTTAAGGAAGAAATGGTAGTCTAACACATGTCCAATGTTAGACAAAAATAGGAATTCAATTTTTTAGGGGATTTACTTTCTGATGTCTTTATATCTGCTTTTCTGCTTTTGGTTGGTTAGTTTTCCAAATTTTCATCCTGACAGCTTACAGAGGACATCTAAGGTCAGCAGAGTCCAGAAACTTTTCACTGAGAACATCCTGATCACCATTCAGATACTTCCAAACATCAATTTTAATCCTCCCTTTCAAGTGCTTTTGGTAGCCATTGAAAAAATGCATGCTGCTTTGGTTTGGTTTGTAGCATCCAGTACGAACCAGGTCCTGCTTACAGCAGGGCCGCATTTTCTGAGATTTCATTTTACCCAGACACTTCCATGGAAAAGACCCTCTATGTGTCACTACTAATGACAACAAAACCTCCTCTAGTTGCTCTCAAAACCTGGCTGTTCTGTAGCCGACAATATTCAACATCTTGGTGTGCAGCCTCAGAAAAAGTCAAGGGAACAGAAACTGTCCTTTCAGAAAAAAATGGCTTCAGATTCTGGTAAATCAATCCCATTTCTATGGCGACGTGATGGAAAAGAGGATGCTTGAAACAAGGGTGTACCTGCATCATGATTAATTGCAGATGTCAATACCTAGAGGTACCTGCAAGGCAATTAGAACTGTGCTTGCCTAAATGTCACCCCATTGTAAACATGGGATGGAAATAGATAGACAGATTGGTGTAGTGCATGTTTTTTGGATTTGGAACAAGACTCTTGAAAATGGGAATCCTAGTCGAGCCAATTTTTTTATTATATGCTGCTGCTAAGTTACAAAAGACCTTTCTTTCTTTTTTTTTTTTTTTTTTTGGGACCCTGTGAGGCTTGTACACCTCTCAAAAACCCATCCCCAAATTGATGAATAAAAACCAAATCTGGACACATTTCTGTATTTGTGGCTGTAAATGCTGAGGCAGATGCTGGCTGAATTTTCTGTCATTGGAACCCAGGTTGCATAATTTGATTACTAGCCAATTAATTAGTTGATAATAAATTTACCATTAGTTTTATGATTCTTTTCTATCCTGTCTTCTCTAATTTTCTGACAACAACTAGGAACAGAAAGATGACTAGACGCTGTGAGTTAAGGAGCTGATGAATGGAGGCTGATGACTGGCTATGCATTACCAGAGTACCCACCAAAACTCATATTTAATAGCATAACTTCTATAAAAGATAAACAATAGAGTTGAGCACCACCACCACCCCCAGCACCTCCTTTTGACATTCAAGCATGTTTTCACAGTGGATTAAAATCCTCAGGTAAGTAACTATCTTATGATGGGGGAAGGCTTTTCTACTTCATCTCTCAGCCAAGATTTATTTTTCCCAGTATTTTTCTCCTTTTTACTCTAACATACTGGCTGCTGGTGGCCTTTGGAAAGCTAACATATCCGATGATGCTGGCTCTCTTTCTTTCCATCTGCTAGCCTGCATCATAAGAAAACTAAAACATATATTAGATACTACTTTTCTATGAAACTAATTAGTACAGATGCTACAATAATCTCATATGAACATACAAGCCTTTGTGACAGAACTTGTCTGCAAAAGTTCATCTAGAAAGTTGGAAATCCTGGTCTTTAAGGGCCTTTCATTAGTAGCACACACTAAACAATGATCAGTGCTGTACGATGGGAGACAAATTAATGAATCAAACATTACAGATTTCACCACATTGGCTCATTTGCATTTAAGCTGGTTTCCAGCTCTGTCATGTATTTGCTTTTAAACGAGCCCCCGTGGATAGTGCTGCAATGTTTGATTCATTAACATGTTTCTCAGTGTACAGCAGTGCTCACTGCTCAGTACACAGTGAAACACTTTGACAATATTTGGTTTAACTACCTGTCTTTTATTTTAACAAAGAAATGATAACCCTGAAGAAAGAAATACTGGCCATTTTGTGACACAGCTCCTGCCAAATCTCCCAGTTGCTGCCCCAGCCCATCGTTATACCACTGTGATATTATCTGGATTAAGTCTTCACAGCTTGCTTCTGCATATTCTACAATTTCATAAAGCTTTAAGCCAGCTCTTTGAGTTGGTATTTCAATGTCCAATTCAACTCCTGGGAAGAGAAAGGTGGCTTTAAGCCTTTACTCTCTGATCCTTGGCTTGGCCCCAAAGAGTGACTTAGATCAGCCTCTTGGATGCTCAGTGACATTCTGCCACCACTGTGCCCAGTACGCTGTTTCCTCCACAACACAACAGAGTGGATTGCTTGGCAAAGCCATCTCCATGAGAGCTGCAAAACTTTGGAATTGGTTTTTGGTTTGTAACAGCTTGAACTTGGTGACCTTACTGTACAGTGAAAGCACCATCTGTTTCAGAAGCAAAGTGAGGCTGTTCCCTCGCTGGTCAGCGCATGGAGGCAAGCACTGCCATCACTAGCTGTGTACTTGAGTTCCCAACTTCCCAGCAGAAGCTCAATTTTTGAAGTTCTAACTACTTAGATACAACACTAATTATAGAGAAGCAGCTTTTTGTAGGGATCACTGCTCACATCTCATTCTAGAGAAATAAATACATGTAGTAAATGGAAAAGACAGCAGTTGTTTCAGTAGGCACTAGGGACTTAAAGGCAAAAGGTTTCTGTAGCTGAACTTCCCTTCCTCTGACATGGCCATGGTGGACTGCAAGGTTCTAAAGGCAAGCTTGTTTGATAAGACATTTGGACTATGGGCTTCACGGAGGGCCTGCTCAGGTGAGTGGTTTTCTCATGGAGCAGGCAGGTTTTCATATGTTGAGAATGGCAGTTAAGTAGCACCAGCATGTCACACCTCACAGCCATTTTCCTCTCCCTTTGCTTTCCTTCTTTTAATCTCTGTAAGCACTGTTACATGTGTTGAAGAGGAAAATAATAAACAAAACTGATACCAAACAAAAGCCATCGACACTGAAGGGCAACATCCTAAACTTGTCTTTCTGGGGGCTTAAATAATAGATGCCAGCTTTGCATACTGCAAGCAATCCATGAATGCAATTGTATGCTAAAAAATCCAAACCAAACTCACCCTACAGTCCAATGTAAACCTTCAAGCTACAGTGTTCCAAGGACAACCAACACGAAGTTTACCCTACCGCTAGAGTAACCACCATGATGCCAGGAGATCATGAATGAGCAGTACATGAGACATTGTCCTCTACCGATCATCATGCAGAGAGCTATCTCTGGTTTCCATCCCATCAGAAATCCCCCAGTGCCTGTGTAGAAAGAGAGGTGGATGATTTTATAAAGACAGGATCTAACGATTATCTTTGGAAAGCTGGGTTGGCATTTTCCCTAAAATGTATGCCCAGTATTTTGTGTAGCGGGTAACTGCTTGGTCTTTCCTTACAAATGCAAAACCTGTTGTATTTAATCATACCCTTAGTTCTACCTGCAAGGAATTATGTAATGTTCATATGGTGAGACATTCTAAACATTATTGGAAAGGCTGGAGTAATTGTAATGTTTATTATGAAAAAGGTAGCTCATTGAAAAACACTTTTTTAAAAAAAACCCTAATAATCTCCACAGTTTTCTTCCCTGAAAGACTGTATTTCACAAAGAAAGATCAAAGACGCTCAGAGAACAGCCAGGCTGTCTCCATATGAATGCAAAGAAGGAGCTTGCGGAATCCAATTACAAGACAGTTTCATATTAAATGGCCAGTTAGGTCACTCTTGCTCAAGGTAGAAACCACTTGTTTATACACATTCCTATACGAGTCAGATCACTATGGCAAAACTGAATCAAAAAGAGGGGCAGCAAAAGGCGGACGGATAACTGAGAGTGCACAGTCCTACACTGTGTTGTTTTGTTCTCTCCAGCTCTCCCAGAAGACTCATCTGGAGCAGCAGCAGTAATGAAGGAGAAGGAAACAGTTCTTCATGAGCAAGTCCTACAATTGTCTTAATCACAAAGAACTCTTTGGCCCATCGCTTGTTTCTCTCATAAAATACCTCCAGTGCACAGCATGGCTTAGTCTTTCAAAAGAGCTGCCTTTGTAACAAAGAGCACATTACCATGTTTCACAAGAATTTAGTCTGCCTTCAGAAATCACTCACTCAATCGCCCAATCAAGCAATATATCATCCTGGAAACCCAGTCCACACTGACAGTTCTATCTTCCTGGTAAGCAAAAAAACTAATAAATCCCAAGATGCACAAACAATTCTAAAGTCTTAAATTGCCTTGAGGAATGTAGTGTTAAACATTAGGAAACAACAAGAAAGATGAGAAAAGGTCCAGAGGAGGCCATGAAAATGCTTACAGGGCTGGAGCCCCTCTCTTACAAGGACAGGCTGAGAGAGCTGGGATATGTTCAGCCTGGAGAAGAGAAGGCACCAGGGGACCTTATGGTGACCTTATAGTACCTGAAAGGGGCATTCAGAAGGCTGAGGAAGACTGTTCATAAGGGCAATAGCATGAGGGGTCATGGTTTGAGGCTGGAAAAGGGCAGATTGAAGCTGGACATGAGGATAAATTTCTTTAATCTGAAGGTGGCGGATCCCTGTAACAGGCTCCCTAGAGACTTGGGGGAAGCACCATAGCTGGAACCGTTCAAGGTCAGGCTGGATGGGGCTCTGGGCAGTCAGGTCTGGTGAGTGGTGGCCCTGCTTGTTATAGGTGGGTTGAACTAGATGATCTTTGGAGGTTCCTTCCAACCCAATGTAGTCTATGATTCAATTAAATGAATTTTTGTTGTCTAAATGTAGGAATTTTGAGGCCAGGATTTTAGCCACCAATGAAAAGTGACACATCATTTTAAGGTGGTTTCAACAGCACTTCTGACTCACTGCAATACAAGTTGACATCTGAATTTTAGATGACAAAGTTAGGTGAAATTAGTCCTGATCAAACCACATGCAGTTTATTTAAGCACAACTAATTTCCTACCAATTTCCGTCACTCTTGAGTTTTAATAAATACCTTTGTGCGGTACCAATAAGGTACAATTTCTTGCTGGGAGGTGCTGTAAAAGTTAACCAGCACTCTGCTTAACTCTTTCTCAGCAACTTCAAATATTTGTAACCCCCCTTTATTAATTTACTAAATAAAAAAAGCATCAACATACAAATAAACTGACAGTCTTAAACTGTGAGTATGAAAGAGTCACTGATACTGTTTCCATTTACAGAAACTCCACGTGTCAGTTAAACTCACCTGTTAATTAAAAGCTTGTCTGGAAAATTCCTTGCTAATTTGAAGCGAAAGGAACTGTAAAAAGTATCTGAATGCTGGAGCTTTGAATTTTAATTACTTGCAAAATTTTTTGTGATCCCTCAGGTGTTGGCTGGGAAACAACAAAGAACTAGAAAAAATAAACAAAATTATTTTGGAATTCCTACTGTGGCAAAGGAAATGTATTGAGAAGGCTTCCAATTTTCTCTTCTTATCTTGTTTAGACTTAGTCTTTATTAATGTACTTGTACAAATAAGTGTCTACACACAAAGATTATGGATGATTAGGGGCAACTACAGTGAGTAATTGCTCCATGGATTTTGTATTGGTTTGTGGTTTTATTTTTTAAAAACAAATAATCTGAATGTTCCCACTGTGTTTCTCTCACAATGGAGAATATCACTCTGATTATAAAAGGGGGAATAATGAATAGAAATTGGGTACAAGAGCTGCAGTTTTTATCAGATCAACTCTGTATGTTAGATCATAGTCTGGACTTGATGATCTCAGAGGTCTTTTCCAGGCTTAAGAGTTCTGTGTTTCTGTGATTCCTTATATTAGATCTGATGTGTTGTTGATTTCGCATGCATCTGAAGAGCAAAGACATTACGAGATCTAACACAAATTCTGGGACTTGCAGGAATCTGATCCCTAGTCTCTACCTACCCAGATAATGATAGGGTTTTTTGACTGTTGTCTGTCTTTCTTACATTTTTATAACAAACAATCTTTTCTCTTTAAAGAGAATGACACTTCATCTTAAGAGAGTCTGTAAACTAAATATGAAGGCAGTGAAGAGCTTTTCCTCCTGTCCTGATGAAGACAATCACCTTTTCTACCCTGAAGCCACAATGTTTTAATAACCTCAAATTGTAAGAATAAATGCCTGAGATTCTGATTTGGATCAGTAATTTTTCTACGGGAACATTAATTTGTGACATTTTATGGAGGAGCGTAAGGATTTCATGAGGCTTCTGATGAATCTTTGCCTGTGAAAAATAGAACCATCTGAATTAGACAGAAGATTAACACATTCAGTTCTCCCAGAACTGGAATCAGGACTTTCATTTTTATCTGACATACACACAGCATATGTACATCTGTTTAAAACAGTTCAATTATCAGTTAAACTACTCTTGCAAATTAACTTGCACACAAGTAGATGACAATGGCATGTGCAGCTGAAATAACTGTGCTCAGATTATGTAAGCTTTCTTCCTCAGGGTACTCAAGAATGGGTTTCCAGTTGGGACAAAAGGCCTTTGAAAGGAACAGATATGAAAAACCATTTATTTACTCTATGTGGAAACCACATTCAAACAGATCTGGTGAAAACACTAAGTACATATCCAGCAAATATGAGTGTGGCTGTTCAGTTCTGACATGGGCTATCAGAGTGCTAAAGAAGCAGATGCTGCTTTAAAGTGCATTTAGGGGACTGTTCAATAGCTTAAATTCCATTTGTATTAAGTTTATGATCAAAGTCCCCTCATCAGATGACCAAAACTTTATGAACTGTAGCAGCACGAGTAATTGTTGGCTATTACACTCATCTGCCTGCTACTGTTTTAGCAGTTATAAAGCAATATATAGTCAGTTGTATATATAAATATATAGGTATATATTCTAGGGGAGACTTCTGCTCACTGTATTCAAGTAACAATTATGAGTATTGTGCAATTCAGTATTTTTAGAAGCCCTAAATACATTAAAATCCTTGAATACAGGAGGAACAGATGAAGAATAAACAGTAAGAAATTTGTCACAGTTAAAAGACAAAAAGTTTTACAAAAAAGAAGCAGCAAACAGGCCTCTGTCATCCCTTCTGTCTTTCAAGTGGAGACAAAACCTTGTTTACTCCAGTTTACTGGGGGACGGGACTTACAAGCAGGATCTCATTTATAATGGAAAATGCATTGCACCTGGAGTAGCCAGGATGCATTCAAACACTCAAGCTACAGTAACTGAGACATCTTTGGAATCTGTAATTCATAAAAGAATGTTTTATGAAAATTCAAGACATCAGCATATCTTATGTAGGTTACTTATAAATATGACTTTAAAAATTAATACATATTCTTTGTGGAAGAATGAGAATCTTCTCTGAAAAGCCAACAATACCACACAGAGCTGAACTTCAACATTAAGAGCTGAGGCAGTGCATTGGAGCTAACACAGAGTAGAATTCCAAATGTTTTTGTTTAGGAATTCATTCAAACCACAGTTACATCTTCTCCTGTCAATTGTAAAAGGTCTTCCTTCTCCACCGTGAAGTGGACCCACAGCATTCACCCACAGAGGATGACAATACCTTTTTGAATATGTGACATTCAAACATCTGTCCTAATGATGACAGGATGGACTGCAGACCCCACAGGGATACAGATAATCCAGAAGTATCCAAGACAATGAAGGTGCCAGAAACCTGGATTATGCAGAGGGCTGGGTAACGTGCCTCAGTCACATGAAGTTCTTCCACCTAATTCATGACAATTTATGTACAAGTGTGTGACATGAAAATGTAACTGATATTACTGAGTGTGGATTGTGGGTCCATGAACACGTCCCAGCTCAAGGGGCACTTGGTGAAGCTCATCTGGGACTCCATTGTTTCAGCTCTAATGGCAGTGGTGGAGTCAGATTAGAAATATCCTGTCCATATTCGTGTTTGACCTGATATGGATAACCCACAAACTCCAGCTGTTGACTGTGGATATATTAGCCTGAGAAAGCCAAAACTCTTCTGCAGCTGACACTTGATAGTTGCTGATGCAATGACCGAGTCTCTGAGAGTCTCTAGTAGCCACTAGATGCTTTTATCTCCATAGTGTTATTGATCCTCTGGTAATGAGTGTGGAAGATAAAAACTCTGCAAGAATTTTTCAGCTCATCAATTTTTGCTTATATCTAAAGTCTGAGGAAATGTTACACTTCCTTTTCTGTTTGTGACCGAGCAATTAAATCAGGACGAACAAACAGTAGGAAAATGATGCTGCAAGTTTCCCCAATGTTTTGCATTGTGCAAAGCCTCTAATAAAAGCACCAGCTGGAAATAATGGGAAGGTCCGAGAACTGGTGAATGTTGAAGATCATTTTCAATCTCATTCTCACGAGTTGCTCTCTCTTCAGGCACTAGGTTCCTAATTTTCTTCTGTTTTCTGTACATGAATTCTTGAAGTGTTCTTCTCTTCATATTTACATTCTATCCATAAAACGCAGACGTGCTTAAACAGCAACACAAAAGCCTTAACCATTCTGACAATTTCCAGGAAGCATTTGTCAGCACACTAACTCCGTTCCAAATTGCTCTGGAAGTGTTATTTAAAGAGCAGTAAGAAGTTCTCATTCCTGCAGTCAGGCTTTTTTGTAATTCTTAATTGTTAGCAAACCATACAAACTCCAATGTTTCCTGTGTGTTACTGTTAATTTGTGCTTCATGGGCAGTGGCTGCTCTTTTCCTTGAAGACAGCAATCAATGGCTGCTTCTCGATAGTTATGAAACAGAATCCTACATAAAAACGGAAAATCATATTAAGCCTCTATATTATCCTTGATCTTTCACCAGTGTGTCTGATCTATTTCCAGAGCACACAGCTCAGGCTATGTGCCTTGCTTAATAAGTAAACAGCTCCTGTAAAACTTCTCTCTCCTCCTGCTGCCTTAACCCTCCACATTGTTTGAAGAAATCTGTGTTGTATTTCAAATAGGATCTCTTTTCTTGAGAGAACATTGGTAGTGTCTTAGGTCTGAAACTTTACAAATGAAGCAATTCTTGCTTTGGTAGCAAAGCTTCTGGCAAATTATTGCTCTGTGTATTGCAGTATGTTATCAACATGATCAGCACAGATTTTGTAAGTCCTAACAACCTGATCTCTTAGGAGTGAGAAATTCCACTTCTTCAAATGAAGAGGAGAGGATAACGTATGTGAGCTAGAATGGAAATCATTCTCCCACTGCTGAGCACTCTTCTCAATCTGTCCTTGGCAAGCATGAATTAATGCATGTCGTTGTGGTTAGTAATATAGGCAGGTATCAGCTCAGTATGGACTATGGCTCCAAAACCAATTTCAGGATGCTACTAAACATTTTGAGTGCTCAAATTAGAAAGCTTTAGCCACTGCACACTTGGTTTGCATTTGACACACAGTTTTTGCAAGCAGTTAGTTTATCAATTATTTTATCAATTAAAAATTGTCATTTGATTTACTGCTAGATGTAAGAGTGTAACTACTTAGGATGTACAAACCACTGATTTAATGTCTACATTTCTGTCCTGTGCTTGAGAGGGAAGCATCGGGACTTCTCAGAACAGAGCTACCTGTGCTGTGCCAACTGATAGTACAGCACAAGAGACGCTGATCTGCTGAGCACAGCTGATATGAGATCCTATCAGCCCCTCGTATTTCACACCCAGAAGTGTGGGATGGAATGAAAAACTTCACTCTTCAGCACTGTGCAAGACAGCACTCTCCCAAGTCTGGCTACTTTTCCAACACTGCTAATGGAAGGGGAAAACAAAAGTTCAGAATATGAGCCTTTTCCATCCGCGTGTGTGAAAGGAACTTGCGCTTGGGGGGGTGAATGCTCCAGGACTGGGGTTGGGACATGTGTTTTCCTTTCAGCAATTTGTGGATGTCCAGTTTATATCAAAATATTACAGTAATGAATTTTGCTAATGGCCAGGATTTATAAACTTTGTCATTAGCAAAGCAGGCTCAGATCAACAGACCAGAGAAGGTTCTGAGCAGAGCAACAATCATGCTATAAATGTCAGAGCCAAGCAATTCCACACAAATAATATAAGCTGCCATCTCAAACAGCTTCAGACTTGAAGTGTCAGACTACTGCTGTGTGACTGTGTTACCACGCCAAGGTCACTTTCATGGTGAGCAGGTGGCGCGACACCCGGTAAGCCAATATCGCAGCTCTGCCTTTATATGTAGTCACTCCCCAGGAAGACAGAGCTTAACACTTCAAAGTGGCTTCCACACCCCATGTCCCTTTCATGAGCTAAAGAGTTCAAGCCAGGTACTTTCACTGAACAAGAAAATGTAGAGGTTCTCTTCTTTTAAGTTTGTAACTTCACATTTCAAGTATGGAAGAGGAAATAGGAAAGATGGAACATTCCTTTCCTGTCATTTGCTACAGCCTGTGGCCTTCTTTCCTCCCAGCAGAATATCACAGAGGTCTGGCCACCAACCACAGACTGCCTTCTCACACAGGCAACTAGCACCTGAGTCTGGAAGCACCAAGCTGCATCCCATGTGAGACTCTGCAGAGCAAGCGTGACTCTAAATCTTAGTCTGGGAGATGTGCCACAAGGAAAGTCAACTTTTTGAAGACAGGAAATCCAGCTGCCATAACAGTCCTTCACTTTTTTCATGCCAGAATTGCTCTTTTTTTACAAAAACAAGTCTTTAGCACCAGACTCCTGCAGCTCATCAACAACTTGAGATTGACATGTGAAAGCACTGTTCACCTCTGATAAGTCAGTAGTTTTTTATAATTTTATTTCTGTAGATGCTAATCAGTCCAGCCTTCTGTCCTGCTGTTCAGACCACCCATGCACGCGGTGTCAAATTAAAGGTCCCTTCTTAATGGGATCCCAATATTCAATTAGTGTCAATCTCTGCAGTCTAAAACGTGATTCAGCACATTAAACCAGAACAAGATGCATTCAATTAAATGAAAATGAGTAGCAAAGTCATGTATCAGAGGACTTTTAAATGTTGGTAGCAGAGTAAATGGGAGATTTTAAAAAGAATCCCTTCTGCCATTTCCCTCCAGCCACTGGAAAGCAGTCAGTGTCTCATACAACAGAACATTTGGAAGTGTGGTCATTTCTTTCAGAATCTACACGCTGAACACATTTTTTGAAAACACTGCTCTGCTGTCTCTAACCACCATGTTCTGGTGTTTTAGGTTAACAATAACGAGATATGAAACTTCAGATGACATAATTGAACAGCTCTCGTGAGCCTTGAATTCACAAAGACGATAACCTCTCCTCCTCAATGTATTCAGCATCTTCTGTGTGAAATAACACCGTACTTTCAGCTGGGCTGTAATCTCTGTCTGAGCCATAATGCAAACATGATTGCTGAAGCCTCTGCTCCTGTGCAGGGTAACCAGAGTTTTTTGACATTTAAAATATCTCGCGGCATAACAAGACTCAGTATTTGCATATACATAAATTGTGCCAGGGAAACGAGATGAGTGACAAACCATCAACAACACACTGCAGCGTTGCCTGTGGCTTTTCCTATCAAGCATGGCTGCACATAAAAACGTTGCTACAGTGCTGCGAAAAAGGAGCTTGACCACCACAGCCTCTGTTTTATACATGGTCTGCTGAAGAAGAAGACACACCTTTAGCACTACTGCAAAGGAGAAAACTGTTTGTAATAAACATCTGAAAACTGTCTGCACTGGCAAGTCATTGAGGGAAACGGTTTTCTGTCTGATGTGGTATTTGACATAAACTACTGCATGAGGATTTTCTTTCCCATCCATCCTGGCTATCAGCAACGGTATCTCCTGAGGTTGAGGCAGGCTGTGTGTTGCCTGTGAAGGCTTCATTACTGCTCACTATTGCATCCCACTGGCATGTCTTCCTGCCCTCACCTGAAAAGCAGCTGCACGGTACAGCTAAAGCTGAGGCTAGTGAGAATTAATGTCACAGAACAGCAAAACACGATTTTGTTTTCACGTGACTGATAGTGCATATATTCCTCAGAATCACAGTATGGTCCAGAGGGACATTTCATGCAGCGGAAACAAGCAGCTCATGGAAACCATCTGCAGCTTAAGCACATGACAGACCCAGTGGTGATTTCATAGTTGCCAGTGAAACAAACTCCAGTTCCTCCCAGAGAGACAAATGCTGCCACAAAACAATCTCAAACGTTTCACACCTTGGTGGATGGGGCTTGTGGGAGATGACCAAAGGGAAAGGAGAATCAAGCAACAAAGAAACTAGAGCTAAATATGAAATTCAACTTTGCAAAACCTCTGAAGCTTTAAACCCTGCTTTGTCTCCAGCTCGTGATGTTGTGTGCGGATGGTAGCTGGATGACAGACTTTGAGTTTGAGTTTCAGACAAACTACTTTTGAGGAAGTTGGTTTTGAAGTCAACTCTACTCTGGGATCCTGAAGAGTCAGCTACCCATGAAGGCCAGCAAACAACATTTTAGGAGGTGAAGAGGGGTTTGCGAAAGTTGGGTACCCGAGCGGCAAGCAATCCTTAGTTATTTTGGGATATCTTTCAGCAACTACAGAATATTCTGCAGGATTGCAGAACGACATAAGAAAGCTATCAAGCACCAATGATAATGAAGATTTATGCGTGTGGATACGGGTTTTGCCCAAGAGGAGACAGATAGATATGTTAGAATAGGGTATAAAAGAAAGAAGGTTTTAACAATAAAATGCTCTTTTTGCTTTTGCTTTCTTGATGCATACTATCCTGTGTCGTGTGCGTTTTCTCATCACAAGTAAAGCAGCGACAGCTATGTTCCATACAAGACCAAGTAGTAGGGACACAAGTGCCCAGCTTGGCATTTTGTACTTTCAGCTAAGGCAGTTGTACAAAGAAGGATAAAAATGGGATGTGGGAATAGGTATGGAATTCCTTTGCTGCATGCTTTTATTTTTCTAAGAATGTAGTGATAATTTTTTTTATTGTTAATGGGTCCCAACTGGTACTGCGGGCACTAATGACCATGTAAGAGTCAGAAGTGTGAAAGACTCACAGGTTTCACTGTTGTTTGGTGAGGAGGAATTGCTGTCCAGGAAGTGCGTCACTCCAGCTGACAGGGGACACATTAGTCAATGACCTGTGCATCCTGATCCCCCACACTGCCTCTGCCCTGGAACCCATAAAGATCCATCATAATTCTTCAGAAAATGTAAGCAGTTTGTGCAGATCCTCACCTCAGTAAATTAGTAACACAAGGTACCCAGAAGGTCCCAGGGGTTCACATTGGCTCAACAACAGATATGAACTCAGAGGGAAGAGTTTTGTGACACATCCCTGTCCAAAACCTGACATTTGTAGGTGAAGAGTACAGATGTGTTGAGGAGTTGTACTCCACATGTCTGCCTGAAGTGCATGGTTTGAAAGGAGATACTTCGTGAGAAAGAGCTACAGCGATGCGTGCTGGGTAGGTCACCGCACTTCTCTTCACCTGATTCTCCAGGCATCTGTTACAGACCTATTAACTAACCATCTCCAAGTTGATGTTATGGCTGCAGGTAACACTGTCACATTTCAAGCAAATTCTACAATGATGGTGGCAGCTAATAGCTCTAGCCACGTTTTTCATTGGCCAAGAAGGCCAATGGCATCCTGGGGTGGATTAGAAGGCCTTAGGTGTAGAGAGGTTCTTCTCCCCCTCTGATCTGCCCTGGTGAGATCACATCTGGAATATTGTGTCCAATTCTGGGCCCTTCAATTCCAGAAGGACTGGGAACTGCTGGAAAAAGCTCAGCACAGAGCCACAGGGATGATGAAGGTAGTAGAGCATCTCCCTGATGAGGAAAGGCTGAGGAAGCTGGGTCTCTTGAGCTTGGAGAAGACTGAGGGGGACCCCATAATAAGTATGGAAAGGGCGGGTGTCAGGCAGAAGGAGTCAGGCTCTGGTCAGGTATGTCCAGTGATAGGACATGGGGCAACAGCTGTATGGCTGAGCAAAGGAGGTTCCATGTGAACATAAGGAAAAATCTTTTCACTGTAAGGGTGACAGAAACCTGCTAGAGGCTGCCCAGAGAAATTTTCAGAACCTCACTGGACTGTTCCTGTGTGAACTGATCTAGGGGATCCTGCTCTGGCAGAAGGGTTGGACTAGATGATCTTTTACAGTCCCTTCCAAATCCATTTTGTGACTCTATGATTCATTCCACAAAACATGAATCTGATTCTATATAGAAGACGGAACCATGGAAGCACTTTGTATCACTACTTCTACAAAGGTTAAACAAAAGGCAATTTAAGAAAAGCCACTTTGTTTTACACTGCTGAACTGGTGGTTGTTTTGTGACATCACCTGTTGTTCGACATACATGTGGGTACTGTGCATCAGGAGGTGATTTACTCACCAGTCTAAAGAAAGAAACATCCCCAACAGGCTTCATCTGTCTCAGAGCCTCATACATTACACAGAATTGCTTCTAACCCTTCTGGTAGGAATAACTACATGAAAGATGTTTTAGGCTGCATTTTTTTCTGCCTCTAACTTTGTGTAATTACTGCCTCAGGTTCCAGACACACTTTGCCTTCTCACTGCCGTGGGACACTGATGTCCACACAGTGAATGGAGCTCTGGATCTTAAGAAAGGCAAAACCACAGTGCTGCCCAACTACCAACTAGGAAAAATGATTAACTTTTTCTCTCTGAAAAATCTTTTCAAATCCCCAGTGTTATGGGTTATGTTATGTTAAGTCTTCAAAAATGCAACCAAATAACAATTGTTAATGTTATTTCTAGATAATATAATGCATTTGTTTGTTCAGATGACAATGAAGATTGATTTTATATTCCATAGTTTGCCCTGCACAGTCTGGGGAAACAAAAAAAACCTGCATTGACCAAGCACTTGGCTGGCAGTTCCTGACCTAGATCCCTGCATAACAATGGTACCTAGAGAAAAAATCCCTTTACTAGGGTTTCTGTGTTTACAAAATAGGGGGAATAACTTTCTCTAAACCTAGCAGTTCTAAAGTTGTGTTGTGACGGCTGACACCACTGAGGTACAGGCTGCCATCAAACTCAGCCATTTACCAACCTAGAGGAGAACATAACTATACAATTTCACTGAGAATATGCAGGGTAATCTGCAGTGCTCTTTGGCTTTGTTCTGTATTCCACAAGCTCCTGAAGGTAGCAAAAGGTATAAAGTCACGAATGATTACAATACAGCATTCACGGTCATCAAATGGTTGGGGTTAAATATTTCCATGCAACAGTTCTATTTCACTGACCCCTAAGAGCACTGGCCAAAGATGCTCCAAAGGCCTCTGTTGTAACTGTGCTACAAGAAGAGGGAGTAATATTTATACTGTCTAGTCTTATACCTAACATAAGTACTTAAACTTATTATTTGGTCTCCTTCATGGCAAGGAAAAGGGGAAAAGATCCTTAATGCAGAAATTACTTTACTTAAACTTCTCTGAATTGCTTCAAAAAGCATCTTCTTCTCCTGAGCTGCCTATCTTGGGATGGTCACAAGAATCCCTAAAATTAGGTTGTATGGCCACCTGCACAACTCCCATATTAACTTAGTTTTCACAGTAACTCTGGGAAGAACTTCTGTCAGGTCGGCACTACATCTCATAGCAAACTCCAAATGTCTTCACTTTGTCACATCACCCTTCAGCAGAGCAGTGCAATATATTCCTTTCCTTCTTCAAAGTCTTGTGATCGCCATTGCTTTTTCAAATTAACCTAGATATGGTGATTAAACAACCATTTGGGGAAAAAGTGCTAATCAGAGGGAAATAACACTGTCTAGTGTTTCTCAGCCAGAGTGGCTTTGGTTTGGATTAAGTCTATAGCACAGAAAACACAGATGACTCTTGAAATAAGAAATTAAATCATCTATTTTCTGTGACCTCCTATAGTAAACAAGGCTTGAGCACAACAGCTGTGTGAATCCCCCACATATGCTGGTGGATGGTGATCCAGGGCTGCCTGGATTTAGGGCCACCTCCCTTGTGAAAGGCTGAAAAGCTGGCTTATTCATTCTGTGGCCTGATTCCAGGTGCCAGGCTTTATGTCCCCAGTCTCACAGCCTGCTGTGTGCACACAGCTCTCTGTAGGAAGTCCCAAACAATACTCCCTTCCTCACTGGAAAGCCTGACTGTTGGGTGCTGATTTCTGCAGCCATCACCTTGTTCCCCCAGGTTTGCATTCACAGGAGCACTGGACTCGTGGTTCTGGGCAGGCACTCATGGCAGGTGTAGCGGTGAGTGGGGCTCTCAGGTGGAGACTCCACGTGGGTTGGTCATGAGGACAGCTGAAACACTCTCAAAGGTCTGGTGACAAGTCTGTGCCACCAAAAAGGCCTTTACTCTCTCAGGCAACAGACTTTGCAGTCAAACAGAAATAGATGAGGGAAAACAAACAAAAATGTCCTGTGTGGCTTTAGACGTTGCCACTACTTCTGGGAAACAGCAATGATCATAAAGGTCAGAATGTTGTATGAATCTGTCATCTCACACGGGCAGAGACAGCAGAGGATCAGGGAACATGTTTACAAAACTCAGCCCCTGGCAAACAATGCTGAGAAGTCTCTCAGCCTCCCTGCAAGGGCTGAGAGAGGCTTCAGTCTCAGAAAAGATACTTGGTTCTCTTTAATTGCTTTGGGGAGTCCTAAAGTGCCTTCTTCATACTTGCAGTAATGTCAGCATTCATACAGAGACCAGCTCACTTAACCAACAGCAGCTCTCATGGTTAATGAGCCCCACATCTCCTCCCGTAGTTACCTTGACTCCTGCAGCACTTACATGAAACGTTCATATTAACATTTTAAGACAATTTACAGAGCTTTTTAGCTTTTATTTTTTAAACCCGTGTTTTTCCAAAGATCACATGAATAATCAAAGCAGCAATAATGCATCAAATCAGCAAACGCAGTAATTTCTATGTGTAAAATAATTTTGAATCAGAAATTGAAGCTCTATTTATACTAATGATAACCTTAACATCCTAACAGGCTCCAATTTTTGCATAAAAACGATATGTTTTAAATATCCAAGAGCTTGATGGGGAATTTCACACTCTGTTTATGTTAAACCAGGAAAAAAAAAAAAAGAAGAAAGTGAACTTAAGGTAATCATGTAAATTGAATGATAATAAGAGTTCTTTTATATTTTTAGATGACGTGAAATGAATAATTTAAAAGGCATCGAGCAAAATATTTTATTAACATAAAGTTAATGGTATATTTTTATAGTATCTGATTTTCCAAAAATTGGTGCTGAGGCATTACCATAATCAGCTCATGTCAGTAGTGTGCCATTTCACATGCTTTTATTTTTGACTGGAGTTAATGTACTCCTTGGCACAGCCGTGAAGTCTAAACCTTATTCTGTGGCTATCGACGCCATCTTCATTAAAATACTTGTGATCTGTTAACTTTTACTCAGAGCTGTAACAAAGAGGACCTTGCTCTGTGAATTGATATTTCTGCTAGGATGTTTTCCAATGACAGAATCAAGGGCTTAACAGTAGGAAATTCCAGCACTCAGACAAAGAGGAAGAAAATAAAAGGTTCAGACAGTGTATGTGTCACAAAGCAGACGGTGTGTTGTGAAATCAAGACAATTACAGAATAATAAGAGATTTCCTCTTCATTGTGTTGCTAGAAAAAGAAGAAAACCACCTTACTCAGTAACAACTTGAGGACAAGGAAGATGATCCCACTAGTGTAACATTTGGGTTCTACTTCAAACTACAATGTTGTTTTTTGCCTTCAAAATGGACTCTTTACTACCAGCAGACTACTTGAAATGGGATATTTCTCCCCCAGTCTAGTTCTCACACTAGGTGCAGCAGCTGTCTGCAGGATAGCTACAACATGCATATTCACAGTAGAGATTAAGCAAAAGAAAATACTTCCTTGGGTTGGCATTTACAGGTTTTGTTAGTAGAATAAGGTCACGACACTCACAGTGCAAGGTGTATGAACCTCACAAACTCCACCTTTAAACTGTCACGTTGTTTTATTCTCTATTCCAAAATACTAGGTTATCATGAACAGTGATGCTAAAGGGGCCACCCTGTAGGATTGTATGGAGCACACCCACTGGCTTTACCGTAAATAAATTCAGCGAGAAGGAGTAAGCCACAGGGTGAAGGAAAGGCAAAGCGATTGCAGATGTAGGGCTATGGAAACAAACTTGGCGTGTTTAATTACCCCTATCAAAAGACCCAATACTTTGATAATATACTGTGTAAAAATGCAGCAACATTTGAGAAGAGTTAGGATTTAAAATTCCAGTTGAAGATTTGTCAAAATAAAATGAAAAAGGCTACGAGGGTGAATTTGTAGCCTCAGGAGTCTTCTTCAGGGTTTCAGTTTCTTCATAATCATCCAGTAAACATTTGAAGCCCCCAAATAGTTCAAATGATTAATTTAAAAAAGAAACAAAGCCAGAAGAATTTTGAATGTGGAGTCCTATGACAGACTTCAAAGTTCCCTTGAAAAGAGAACACTTTGTGATGGAAATATTTTTCCTCAGGGGTTTTCTAGCACCATTTGAAATGTTATGTGCTTCCCCCATAATATTTTGCCATTATATTAGAACCTTCTCTACAGCAGCCAAAAAATTATTAAAAGATGAGAAGATGAAGAAACTCTACAAAATTGCTTGGTTTCAAGAATTGGATTGGGGGAACATAGGATATTTTTTCATTGAAGTGAATTAACAGTCTATAAGGAACACATCACAACATTTGGGGCGATAAACCCTCCTGACACCATATGCCTTCTTTTCCAAACTAGGAATGACACAAGAAAGATGTTTATTTTATTTATTAAATAATCCAACGTGCACCCCAGAGTCCCACCTGGGGTTCCACATCTCCAGCAGTGAAACCCTTCCTTGTACAAAGATTAATACAATCCCAAAGCTTTCCTTGTGAAATCTCAGAGGACTTTGCTCCGCAGAAGCTGCAGTTTCCTAAACATACATTTAGTCCCTGTGCACATGTGTCCCTGTACTGGAAATGCCCAAAAGCCCTCCTGGTTATTACTCAGTTCTATCACTACTACAGAGAACAAGAATAAAAATCCCCAAACCCCTAAAGACAAAAAAAGACAAACCCCCCATAAAGACATTGTTCTGCTGTTAGACAGTAAACACAGTAGTTATCAGACCTCATTGTTCCCTTTAAATACATGAACTATTGGAACCTATTCCAATTGCTGGTCAGCTTATCAGGAAATTTGCAGTAAGTCGTAAGCGAAAGGAAAATGAAACACAATGAAATATCCATAACATCTGGATCTGAGGATTTTCCCATTGCAGTCATGGCAGAATCTTTTTTTTTTACTTTTAGTAATCCAGTGACACATTACATTAACATCAATTCATCACTGGAAAGAACTACCGAGTGAATTTGTTCATCCTCATTTCCTAAAATCTTTAAAGCCAGGCTGAGTGGATTCCCCAAACACACTACTCATAAAAATAAGCCGTTCTTCTGCTTCTGTAATGAGATAAAGACCTAGCCTCACACACAGATCCAGGAACCAGATTACATGGCCTTGCTGACATAATTTCTCAGATCTGACTCCATCAAAATGATGAACAAAGCACATGGAGAAAGGGGCTCCAGACAAAGGCTCATTCATCACACCCTCGGGGCTGCCTTGGCACCCACATTAACATGTGAAAGCGAAAGGAAAATGAAACCTGGGCTGGCTGGCAGAAGCCCTGTTAAACTGGATTGAGGATGGGGAGGACATCAGCTTTATGGAAATGCTGGCAAAGAGCTGTGGAACAAAGGGCAGTTCTTGGAGGTGACTAATTGTGAACACTTGAAAGTGATGCCAGCAGATAAATTATCTTTACACAAAATTTCAATGTATACTAACAGATGAAAATGTCACGAATCAAGCTCCTAAAACTGTCCTTCAGTGATGCTAAGATCCACACTGAGGGAAAACTTCCATCCAGTGTTACACAACTGTTGAGAACCAAACTCCATAGAGAAAAAACACCACTTGTGCTTTCCTTCTGAAAAATAGTGCTAATTTTTAAAAAGAGAAAATTACTGTTAGGGATGCCTGAATGACCAGGAATAAAAAAAAAAAAAAAAGAAGAAAATAAGAAGTTTATCTACTTGGATCTCTTTAGCTTGGAGGAGGCTGAGGGGTGACCTCATTAACGTCTATAATATGTGAGGGGTGGGTGTCAGCAGGATGGAGCCAGGCTCTTCTCAGGGTCGTCTGGTGATAGGACAAGGGGCTATGGGTGCCAGCTGGAACAGAGGAGGTTCTATATAAATATCAGAAGGAACTTCTTCGCAGTGAGGGTAATGGAGAATTGGTACAGGCTGCCCAGGGGGGTTGTGGAGTCTCCTTCTCTGGAGACATTCAAGACCTGCCTGGATGTGTTCCTGTGCAACTTGGTCTAGGCGACCCTTCTGTGGCAGGGGGATTGGAGTAGATGATCTTTCAATGTCCCTTCCGATCCCTAATGATTCTATGATTCCCACATCTCTGCTTCAAAATGTTCAATAATTACAATTTTAGTTAACATAGTATATATTCATGAAACATAATATATAGATACTTTAATGTTCTTTTATTCTCATTTCATTTGTGGTATTAACAAGACCTTCACAATAGATATTTAAATCTAATTCCATCAGACTGCACCCAAATCTGAACAGTCCAATCATATGGTCCAACCCCCTTGCCAGAGCAGGATCACCTAGGCCAGGCCACACAGGAAAGTTTGCAGAGCAGGAGACTTTACAACCTCTCTGTTCCAGGGCTCTGTCACCCTCACAGTAAAGAACATTCTCCTCATGTTGAGGTGGAACCTTGTCCTATTATTGGGCTCCAGCAGAGACTGGCCCCTTCCTCTTGACACCTATCCCTCAGATATTTATAGACTTCAATGAGGTCCCTCATAGCCTTCTCTTCTCCAGACTGAAATGAAGGGGAGTAGCCCATTCAGATTGCATAAGTAGATACTCCTAGAAATGTTTTAAGACTGACTCAAGCCTCACCAGCCATGACAGCAAGAAAAGCTTTGATAATCTAGAAGAGACTTATTGTAAGATGATTGTGACCATGTTGCCTATGAAAGCAAAGAACTTTAAGCCAGAATTGCTTTTTCTTCCCTTGTCCTTACAAGAGAAGCTCCTCACTGGAAGTGAAACACACTCAGTCTGGTTTTACCGAAGTAATCAGAAAAAATATTGGAGTGTGGAGATGTAAATCAAGCAGAAGAACTTATTAGAGATAGAAAGCTCAAGCTCAGATCTCCAGAGAGGTGATACACACACATGTGGATGGGAATGGTTTAGTGGCCTTAGTTCTTTACTGTTTGATACAAGTAGACAAGAAACAAGATCCACAATTTTCGGTGGCCTTCATGCTGGGGTCATTTTCTGCTGAATAGCACAGAAATAAAAGCTTTCATATGTATTTTGGAAGTGGAATTCTAACAGTGGTAAAATAACTGTAATCAAGGACAAGCTGAATATGGAGTGCAGGAGGATAAAAAAGGTTTTCAGGGCTAGAGGGTCTTGCAGAAGACAACAAAGTCTGTGGTAAATACAATATTTTAAATGGAGAAACTTTGAGATTAAAAAATTCTCTTTTGGGCCCCATGTGGGAACATTTCTTATATGATGTCCATGTTGGTATTTTTGGGGGTATTCTCAGCTGTTGGTGGATTTATCCAACCTTCTTTGATTATCTCATTTGAATTAGAAAACCATGAACAGTCAGGATAATTCTTCATTGCACCTGCACCTACACAGAGGAATAAATCCTTATTGCTTATTGCCAAGAGGGAGAAATGTTGGTGGCCCAGATCAAGAATATGTCATATACTTGAGGAAGTGATTAAAACTGTAAAAAATAACCAACAGCCAGCCAGTCAGATAGCCAGGATATCTCTGAATGTGAAAAATCACATCTGCTTCCTAGTCTCATCCAAATATGTTGATCAGATTCAGCATTTTGGCTCAGCCTCATAAATAAAAATTAATTAAAAAGTAAAATTGTTGACAGAATATCGAGTGCATAGGATCACTGTCCATAACAGTAGGGTTTATACTATTCTGTAATCCAGCAAATTGTAAACAAGTCTTCAAAAATTCTTTGTCTGCATTGTCAACATGATTTCTCCTTCTGATGTAAGTATGTGCGTAAATACTCATTGTCTGCCGTGTACTTACAGCACTGAGGATGCACCCTCCACACTAGGGAGCCTTGATGTGACTACACTTCAGCTAGCTACCTGCTAAGGATATTCTTTGTGTGTCCATTGGTCTGTGATGACACAAAGAAACTCCTGCCTCTACATTGTTTATTAATACAGTGGCATTTTCTTCACAGATTGAAGTGTTTCTGTCTTACAGTATGAATTAGTGAAGGAATAATAGCTGCGTACATCCCAAAGGCGAGTAAACTACACAGTATGTCCCTGTATGTTTTATTTTCATTTGTCGATGCTACCCAGGAGCACACACAGCTGCATGCACATACCCTCCCACCAAAGCTTGTGTGAGAAAATCAGTATAAAATTGAAGAACACTGCATTATCATCTGATGTTGGTTACAGTGTCAACTGCACCTTTTCCTTCTCAGCATTTAACTTCTCTTCAGTCCTAAAGGCAAAAACTTTAATTGTGTGACGTTAATAATTTTAGAAGAAGAACATATGCTGCTATAGTGAAAAGCTAGCATAGAGATATCCATTCAGTACAGGCACAGGACTTGTTTTCCACACTAACTGCAGTGGGAACTCACTGGCTGTGAAGTGCTTAGCTGGACAAATAATCCAAAAGAGCTGCTGCTTTGTTTTCTCTTCACTTTCCCCTTAAAAGTTTGTCCTTTTTAATTTTCTTTAAGGTTTATTTTTACAAAGCAACAAATTGCTGCTGCTTAGGTTGTTGAACGCCTTGAATACTGACTGATTGTATCTTATGGTATCCTTGTACCCTGTCCTTCCTTTCCTACAGACAGTTTTGTAGTCAATCTGCAAGATCTCTGGGACAAGGACAATCTTTTATTCTCTGTCTGTGTGTTCTGAATAATGCAGGGGCCTGATTTGTGGTTGGGCTCCCAAGTGCTGTGATGTAATACAAGTAATGAATGACAGCACTTAATTTTTAATTTAAAATAAAACTGTCAAAAGTGATTACTAATTTCGGACTTATCAACCAGAAACAGCTGAGATCTCATTTTAGGAGATCCCAAGCATCTACACTCACAGCTAATTCAAGTGCAGCTGGAGTGCTCAGAATGAGCACCCGATATCCTCAGCCCCAAAATTAATTGAGGATTTTGCAAGTGCTGGCTCAAATACTATCACATTCTGTTGATTATCCTTTTGAGGGGCCTCTTCTTTCTGCATTTGCCATGTGAGGCAAAAGGGCTAACTGTCCTTCCTTCTGTTGCCTTTCCTTTTTGAATGGACAGGTGCAAATCCTCCATATGAGGATACCCAAATAATCAAACAACCTATACCTCAAAATCTAAAGCATCTCTTCTCTGTCCACATAGTGGGCATCTTCCAGTAATGTCCTCCAGCAAAGAAAGCTGGGACAAATCTGCCTTGGATGCCATCGGTGTTCTTGGATGGTCAACAAAGGGTGCTAATGGACATGGCAGCTGGCTTTGTCCCCCTTGAGGCCAAACATTTTCCTTGCACTAACTCCACACTTGACTGATCCAAAAGCTGACAGCTGTGAGTTTGTCCTGAAACCATGCTGCAGCAACCACTGCCATTCCACAGTATAATTCTACTTTCTCTGGTGGATTCAGTGCCAAGTACCCAGCAGTTTGTGAGCCACGTGCTACAGGAAAAAAGCTGGGAGAAACAAACCTGTTACGCTTCAGTCCACATCACCAGCACTTTTGCTTCTTTATTCCGATCTGTGAGCTCAGGAAGAGAGTATCACCAACCTGAGGCATTTTAAAAGATACACTGGTAAAATCTGCTTTTGACTGGCACAGAACAACATGGAGTCTAATGGAGATTTAACTGGATTAGCTCTTAACCCTGTGTTTCATTAACGACCACTAGTGTTCTTGTAGTCATGTTCTTTAAGAGTGGGTTGAGGAGAGCTCACAGAAAACAAAATCCAAGGAGGGCTCTGAAATGATGCCTGTGTATTGATAGCTAGATGGAATTGAAAAGTTGTCACTATATTTTGCAGCCTATGATTCTTGTTCTACCTGTGTAAAGCTGGACACTTGAATTCTAACTTTTCAGACTGTTGTAGTTTGAAAATTGCCAAATTTTTAAGATGTCGATTTTTGTGCTTTTATGCCAAAACAACATTTTATTTTGAAACTGGGGTTAGCTCTCCCATCAGACCCTTGGGTCAGTGTCTTGACCCTACAAGTGATTGCTGAACAGAGTCTATAAAAGAGAGTGGACTTCCTGTTTTCTGCCTTCTTGTTCTGTCTCTTGGCAGAGAGAGAGAGCTTGGTGAGGCTGAGAGCCTCCCCTTGCTGCCCCTGCCTTGGGGTGGGGGGCGAACAACGGCTCTCAACCTAGCTGCCCTCCCAGGGTGGTAAAACCACAGCCCCCTTGGTGAGGATTAGGGCCTGTCTGTAAAGTTAGCTGCTGCAGTTTCCCTTTGAGGCCAACTCTGGCCCAACAGCTGTGGCTCTGCTGTTGCGGGGTGGGGGGCCAGCCNTGCAGCCTATGATTCTTGTTCTACCTGTGTAAAGCTGGACACTTGAATTCTAACTTTTCAGACTGTTGTAGTTTGAAAATTGCCAAATTTTTAAGATGTCGATTTTTGTGCTTTTATGCCAAAACAACATTTTATTTTGAAACTGGGGTTAGCTCTCCCATCAGACCCTTGGGTCAGTGTCTTGACCCTACAAGTGATTGCTGAACAGAGTCTATAAAAGAGAGTGGACTTCCTGTTTTCTGCCTTCTTGTTCTGTCTCTTGGCAGAGAGAGAGAGCTTGGTGAGGCTGAGAGCCTCCCCTTGCTGCCCCTGCCTTGGGGTGGGGGGCGAACAACGGCTCTCAACCTAGCTGCCCTCCCAGGGTGGTAAAACCACAGCCCCCTTGGTGAGGATTAGGGCCTGTCTGTAAAGTTAGCTGCTGCAGTTTCCCTTTGAGGCCAACTCTGGCCCAACAGCTGTGGCTCTGCTGTTGCGGGGTGGGGGGCCAGCCACAGCTTCCCCTTCCCTGAGAAGATGGAACACAGATGGAGCAACACCTCTGGACTGCAGCTGCCAGCCCAAGCATGGATCTGCCTACCTGCCGCAGCCCACTCATCTCTGAAGATATCATGGTGGTGAGCTCTTAACCCTCTCCTTCCCTTGGAGCTGTAACCACTTGAGAGGAGGAAAAAGGAAAGAGAGGAAAAGACCCTTGAGCAGGCCTATTTACCANCCCTTGAGCAGGCCTATTAACCACACCAGGCGCGGCCCCATGTGACCAGTGCCAGGTTTCATCTCTCCCCACCTGGGCCTGACAGCAGATGCCGTATACTCTGTCACTGGAAGAAGCCTCTGATCTGAGAGAGAGAGAGATTATAAAGTACCAATCTCCTAAACCTTTGGCAAAAAGAAAGAGGCTGGGGTTCTGTACCTGAGATGCTGTTGCAGCTTGAAGATGAAACATTACCAAGATTAGAGAAGATAGAAGCAAACCTGAGACGTACAGGGGAAGCTGGCATCTGCAAGGGGACCAGAACAGGAACTTTTCCACAAGCATCATGGTGTGGATGGAGTGGATGGGTGAATTCCCCCTCTGGTTAGAGTGTTAGTGTACACTCTCTTTCTCAAGGGCTCTCATCTGAAGTCAATACCGATGTGTTACCTGTCTCCCATTTTTCTCAGAGTGTGTAAAGGCATTGTGATACAGTTTCTATTTTACTTTTTCTTTGGTTGCTTTACTTGGGGATTTTTTCTTTTTTTACTGGTGATGGGGGTCAATAAATTATTTTCTTTTTAGCCAAGTTGCTTCATTCATTGCCTGTTGAATCCTTGGTGAGAGCTGGTTGGTGTGCTTGGATTGCAGACACCAACCCAGAACTTATCTAGACCCTCATTTAAGCCGGGACACAGACCCATGAACACAAGGAAATGAAATATGTACCCTATGTCAGTGAATCCCCAGATTGCAAACAGGAGCAGTACATGTGTAGTACACGTGTAGGATGGTACAGCAACACTTATATTTTTCTTCACATTTGATTTCATCCTCATGGCTTAAAGTATAATTAAATACTTAAGAGAAACATTAGCAAATCATTAGTAATTCACCCAGATTCACTCCAGAGTGATGAGAGAGCTGGCAGATGAGCTTGCTATACCACTCTCCATAATTTATCAGAAATCATGGATCACAGGTGAGGTCCTGGATGATTGGAAGTTGGCAAATGTGACCCCCATTTACAAGAAGGGTTGGAAGGATGATCCAGGTAAATATAGACCTGTTAGCCTCACCTCAGTTCTGGGCAAAGTTATGGAA
>VZRI01005809.1:218041-268448 GCA_013397515.1 Upupa epops | reverse complement strand
AGCAACTAGAATGGTAAAGGGGCTGGAAGGTCAGCCCTATGAGGAGAGGCTGATGGAGATGGGTCTGTTTAGCCTGGAAAAGAGGAGGCTCAGGGGTGACCTTATCGCTGTTTATAACTACCTAAAAGGTGGTTGTAGTCAGGCAGGGGTCAGTCTTTTCTCCTTGGACACTGGAGACAGGACAAGGGGTCACAGTCTTAAGCTCCATTTGGGGAGGTTTAGACTTGACATTAGGAAGAGGTTTTTTACTTAAAGAGTGATCCAGTTTTGGAATGGGCTGCCCACGGAGGTGGTTGGGTCACCGTCTCTGGAGGTGTTTAAGGTTAGTCTGGATGAAGTGCTGAGTGGCATGATCTAGATGTCAGATGTTTAGGTTTACTTGGTTGGTTTTAGGTTGGACTGGATGATCTTTAAGGTCTTTTCCAGCCTCATCCTTACTGTGATTTCCTTCACCTTCAGAGAACTGGACAGTTTGAGCAAGTCAGTAACTGCTTCAGAAGGCAAATAGGTACTAGAGACCTGTTTTTCCTGAGCATTTTGGATGTTTGCACATCTCACAAAATTCATTGACAGTCATAAGAAACCAAACAACTAAGTTGCACATTATTTTCATTACTAAAAATTGAAATTAGTTTCATAATTAATTTAGTAATTATTTTATATAGCATGGTTAGTTTTAATAATTAAGAACAAATAAATAGTTATTTAATATGTAAATTATGTAAAATAAAACATTCCCCAAGGCTGGCAATTCAGTCTTAAAATAATCACCAGAAATCTCTTCGAGTCTTTTTTCAGTTCCTTGCCTGCATGTGATCCCTAAAAGTTTAGGGTATCTGTGGGTACCACACATGACCCTGCCCACTCCCAAGCTCAGCAGCCAATTCATTTTGAAAACCAGATTATTTTCCTCTCTCTGAAGTTAATATAATAGCTTATTTGTAAAAAGAAATACCAGCCCGAATCAATTCCTTGAAGCCAAACTTGAGGGCTGAAGAAAACATGCATGTATTTATCGCAACACTATCTAGTGCTGGAAAAAGCAATATTACTGTAACAAATCTGGAACAAACAGTGATTGCTAGGAGACGTGGAAAATAGACCGATCTACTGATGCCAGAAAGATTTCATGCTGCCAGACAGTGCTCTTCCTATTTTTCTGCCTTTTTGTTTCTTTTTCTTTTAAAAGAATCAAGACTAACTTAAATAAGAACTGCTAGCATCCTCATGTATGAGGATGTATACTTATGTGCCACATTTTTATTCTTCTGATGCTACACTTAACACTAGGGAAAAGTGGGGTTTTTTTGGCTACTGAGAGATTCAACAGTCACAGTCCCCAATATCCAGCCTCACAGCTGCAATGCTGCCTTCTCCACACTCCTCTCAGAAAAGTGCCCTATAGCCTTGAAGGCCCCAGCTGCAATGGAAACAGGAGTTTTCAGCCTTTTCAGCTCAGATGGTCTTAGTACTCCCTTCTGAGACTGTCAAAGGGTGTTAATTATGTCTGACTGTAGCCCAAGGCTTGGGAGGTGAGCATTTGCCTATTAGGAATGAACTCTTACATTGCTGCAAACCTGTCACTTGTCACCAAAGTCACTAAACATTACTACTTTAACTTCATTTTATTTTCAGAGTAGGGTAAGTGTGAGGAGCATTAACATCTATATAGAAAACATGAAACACTTGGAGCTCTCCAGCTGGAGCACCCAAATGGGGGTGAGAAGCTCAAACAGCAGAGGCTGATTTGTTCAGCATGAAGACAAGGTCTCCACATCCTCTTCTTTTTTTTTAATGATGATATATCCACACCAACATTAGGCAGTGAAAGGAGCTTAAAATATTTTAAGTCATTCCTGTGCAGAGGTGTGTTTTGATCACCCAACTACAGTACCAGAAGCTGTATCAGCCAAGTGCTGACAAGCCAAGTGAGCTCTGGAGGAGCTACTTCATTCCACTGATAGTTGAGCAACTTCTGAAGACTCACCAGTGAGTGCTTCACCACCGGGTACTGTGAATAATCTCCAAAGACCGCTCCCACCTCTGAAAAATGTCCCCGTGTCATNGGGGGGCATTCAGGCCGTGCTCATTCTCCCATGTAATATTCCAAAAGCCACATGAAGGAAAACTCAGGCCCTCAGCTTTCACACTTGTCTTCCTTCCATTCCAAACCCCATATTTCTTCTCAATAACCTTTTCATGTGTTTTTCTCTCTGTTTAGGAAGCTGCTCCAGGTCCATCCCCTCACAATGCACCTTCTCTAAGTCATTCATTAAGGAATGATTCTTCCTTATTTAAATTGATTGAGGAGAAAAAAATACTACTTTCATCTCCTATGAAGTTATCAAAATGTCCATTCCATTGAAATGAAGAGTTGTGATGCAGTTGGTAAAATATCGTTTGTTGAGTATGTATTCCTTTCTCTGTTCACCACGTATTGATAAGTAGGGTAGCTACTTTCTATGAATCAGATCACAATTAGTGGGCCCTGGGTGAGAAGGTATCTCAGCATCAGAGTTGCTGATGAGTTATTCATTTCCCTCTACATTATTCATGATGTGCAATTGGTCAGCTAAAATCACAGCATCGCTTTTGCTCATGGTGTAGGCAAAATACTTTTAAAGACAAGGACAGACGATATACCTACTCATGTAAATATCCTTTCTTGAGAGTGGTTAGAGCCATTTTTATACAGAGAACAGTCATTCCAACAACAAACCCAGTTAAAAATAGCCAATAAGTTGATGAACAAAAAAGCTGTCTGAAATTCAAATAGTGTTAGTGGGGGACTTTTTAGTGTCTGATGAGCTGTTTGTGGTTTTGTGCGTAATTACATTTAATGAGCCCTAGAAAATGGGTAATATCATGTCATTTGGGTTTTTTGTTAGACAGCTAATGTCACCACTTGAGTGAAAGCCCTGAAAGAAAAATGTGTAGAGCTAACCTTCATTTTTACATTAATTTTGCTCTTTTTTATTAACTTGAGTTTGAATTTTGAGAACTATGAGTCAGAAGTCCCCATCCACATAAATAATAGCACATGAGAATTAATCATGGCTCAGCTAGAGTCAGCAGCAATATTGAAGATCCTGATCTGGAGAGGTACTTTAACACACGCTTCATCACTTTGCTGAAAAGGTTACTATTGGCTGCAGTGAAATGCTCTTTTTGCTGCATATTGGAACCTAATGACCTTGAAGTGATGGTTAGACAAGCTGGAAAGTGATGGAGAACATCAATGTTCAACCAGCTCCCTGCTCATGCTGCAGTGTAAGAGGTACCTGTGTTTTCCCTCTAGGAGCCCACTGAGCAATCCTGCTGCATTTACGCTACAGAGCTGTCAGAACTGGCTACATAACAGGTTTCAGTAGTCAACTGTAAGGAAATTAGGCATCCATGCAGATTTGCATGTTGCACATGGAACCCCGGATGAGTTTATCTACCCCATGCATAAGATAGGATCATGCCCTTCTTCTACCTTACAGCCTAGTCAGTTAGGTGACAAATCTTTTCGCAGAAAGAGAAGACAGCGTATCAGAAAAATAAAGATTGAGTATGAAGTATGTGATTCAGTCTTTGTGATTATGCACTTCACATAAGGCCAACATTCATCCATCTCAGACTCTTGCACATACTACCACTTTCCACTATGTTCACAGACTGTACTCCTCAAACACCGTCAGGTACTTGCCACCTACATTAGAGAATAGACAGACATATCAGACAGACTAATCTATAACAGTTATCTGCTCCAGAGGACAATAATGAGGGGGATATCACACACAAATTCAGACTCAGCTGCTGGAAGCAGAATCAAGAGGTTTAGATGTGACTCTCCTAGCAGCATGAGATTATTCAAAGTTAGTGAGTAATAAATATATGTCACTGAGACATCACTGCTAATTAATCCTCCCTTGGATACAGGCAAGCACAGATGTACAGAATTCAATGTTCTGCTGCTATAGTTTATCCCTCTTTAGTGAGGACGTATGTGTAGACACAGTATCCTTCTACATTTCCATGGTACTGATTTGTACCATCATAAAACATAGCTAGTACTTTGCTTTACTAGTGAAAATGCCAGCTGAGTACTGAAAAACACAACATTTAAGCAGACACATTTCTTCGGCAGTTACACTAAAAAAGGTATTTTTTTGACTTTGTATTGTTAGAACAACCTTGGTCAATCAAACACAGATTCCTTGTTGCTGAGTCTTGATTGCTTCCATGACAACAATGCTATTGTATAGCAAAAATATCATCATCAATAATTAAGACACAGGATGCTATATACTCTCTTATACTGAATTTAAGTGATAACTTGAAGAACCCATCATGTTTCTTCAGTTGTGGTCTCTGAATGCTATTGTTACATCATAAATATTAAGAATTAAGGTAACTTAATGTTCTCTTCTGTAATAGAGCTCTTTGCACAACTGCTGCTAAAGGCCTAGACTTTCCATTTTAGCAGCGTGTAATATGACTAACAACTTAATTGACAACTGCACGTAATGAAAATAATAAATAAATAGATAAATAAAAATAATGCGAAAAGAAGTGAGAAAAATCCTAATCTATACAAGGAAATACAAACTCATTCAAAAATGTAGTCTCTACCATGGCATGCACCTGCTATTTCCTAAAGCCTTGCAGAACAGCACCAAGCGCACATCAAGATCTTGCCCATGTGCTCTATGCAGACTCTGCTGCCAATAACTATCCACAGCAAGGTGTGGGCTGTTCCTCAGTTTTGCTATTGAATGTCTGCTGTTGGTCTGGGCTTCTTTGCTTTTGAGAATTTAATTCGTACTCAGAATAACTATTTTTTCTGTACTTGGGAGGTGATGTGGCAATACCAAGGACTATGACACAGAAGAATCTGGAGTTCAAAAGTAAAATCGTTTAATGAATGCACAGCACATGCCTTATTCATTATGCTGAATCCAGACCTGGAGTTGGGCAATGCCTGCACTAATTCTCTACAGAAATGTGATTCTACATTCCTAATTTAGAAAATAGCATTAAAAAAAATCAAGAAGTTTGGCTAAAAAAGCTTTCATGCCATTCTGAACTTTCCTAGTATGTTTTTAAAAGCACGAGATAATCCTTTTTCTCAGCTATTGTGTTTTATTCTGTTGAGGGTTGCTGGCTGTAAAACACTGTACCTCCCTTTAAACTTTTCCATATAACTTGATTAGACAGCAGTAATCTCTAATGCTTTCATGTGCAAATGTAGGAGTGACCCGGAACAAACGAGTTTCCTTCATCGCCATAGCAACCAGGACGATGGAAGAATGCCACTCACCAGCCAATGCAAGGCACATTTCATCCCTTTGATGTTAATTAACAAATTGCTTTCTAAAAAGCCAATGCATTTTTCTTCTTTAAATGTTTATGATAAATTTTTAATATGTCTGAAAATGAAAGAGAAATCCAGAAGCAACAGCTAGTGACAGGTGAAGCACAGACAACTACCTTGGTGGATAACCCACACACCAGTGCTATGGCCAGGATCCACCCAGTGAAGGATCTGTATTGACTGGCTGCTCATAGATCACCTTGAGTGAATTGTGGGCCTTGGAGTTCAGGGCTGATGCCTCTCACTAGCTCAAAGCATTTGTAACACACACCGTGATGTGAGTCCTGCTGTAAGACCATCCATACATTCTGGCATGAATGGACAGCACATGCAAGTTTGTAAGAATGAGGCTATAACCCAAATAACTTTAACATAGCCAGCATGGAAATCACTTCTCATGTGCGCATTTTGTTTGCACAGTTCTTAGGCTTCTTGTTACTCTCCTTCCTTTTTACCCTATCTTCCTAACTCTTTATAACAGTTATCAGTTGTTAGTACTAAATTCCTTTAAGGACTGCTGAGTTGTTCCCCATTCAGCTGATTAGAAAAGGCTTGGGAGTCAGCAGATAGCCACAACCCTCCAAGAAATCACACCAGAGCTCCTGGTGTGGAGGAATATGATGAGTGCTTAATTCAGATTCTCAGCCAGAGAATATGATTCCCCTTACCCTGGCTTTTTAGGTGGTTCAGGACTAGCCATTTGGGCTACAACTTCACAGCGGAGGCCATCTGAGTAACTCCAGCAGAGTTCAAGTGAAACAACCACACTGCAAAGTAATACCTTACCCAAATCGATTTGGTGGCCATGTGGTGTGTTCCACCGGGACTCTGTTAATTTGATCTGGATCTTCTATTTCCTGAAACAACTACTTTCTTAATCAGGGGGTTTGCTGGCAGAGAAGCTGCACTTAGAAGTAACACTCTAACTTGAGGCAACTTCAGCAAACAATGTCCAGACTCTATTCTATTCCCACTTATTCAATAGCAATAGCAGAACCTCACAGGGTCAAAGGATGTTCAGGTCCTGAACAGGTTGCCCAGGCAGGTTGTGAAGTCTTTGGAAGTTTTCAAGATCACACTGAATAAAAGTTCTTAGCAACCTGATCTGATCCTAGAACTGCCCTGCTCTAACTAGGAGGTCTGGATTTACAACCTCCTGCGGTTGCCTCCAACCTAAATATCCTCTGATGCTGTTATCTGGTGTTGTGAAGGTGGACAAAAAAAAAAACAACCCAACCCTGAGATGCCAGGTATTACGGGAAATGAACAAGAAGCAAGCTGAAGAAATTCAGGTTTTTCATGGTACTTCATGTGCCAAAGAGGATTCTAGAATGCAAGTTGAACACCCCCAGCAATGCTACATTTACATCAAGAAAAACTTCCCGTTCCCAAAACTCAGAGATTCTCCTACTCCAGAGATTGCACTTCCACATCAGTTTGGAACTCTGTCAAACTACACAATGTTGTTCTAAACTGTATTACAGTGAATGATTCTCCCTAGCCATCAATTAAAAGAATTACAGAATAATTTCCACTGGTCTCTATTGTTGCATGATCTTATTTAACAAGCTTTCCAGCACAACAGGAAAAGTCCATTAGAAGGATAATATGCAAGAATCCCACCAAAGTCTATGGAAAGACTTCACAGAAGGCAAAAAAGGTCACCTCCTTATTGCTCTTTGCTTTAAATACTGAAAGAAAAACAAAACTCCCCATAAATGTGTGTGCCTGTAATCCCAGAGAAGTAAACCCAGTGCACTGCCTAGCAATTTAACCTGTGTCTTACCCTAATTCACCCACACGTTCAGAGGGGTACAGAGCACCATTTCACAATCCAGAGCTGGATCCAGTGAACTGGCAGGTACTGGCCCATAACTCTCCTTCAAAGAGGGCAGATGATAAGAGTGAAAGATGGCAAGATGCTTGAGCCCCCTTGTTATACAATTCAACAGAAAGGTTTGAAGTAAAAAGCTTAAGCCAAATTCTACCATGGTTTTCTAAATCAGAAATTTTAGGATGGAAGAAATATTGCTGAAGAGATTCGGTGTAACTCTGTATCTTGGAAAGTGTTTAATCTGAATTATTTGAAATCAAAATCCTCTTTGCCTACAGCGATGTGAAAAGCTCTTCTTTCAACAAGAGTTATATTATTTATGCCAGAGAACAGGGCAATTTCACAGCATCTGAATATGTTTATGTCATTTGCCCAAATGTTTATCTCTTGATATTTCCTTTTTTTTTCTTTTTAGTTTATTTATTTTAATGCACAAAGCTGTAACAGAACAACTGCATCTTGACAAGATCTCCTGCTGAAGCAGCTTTACCTGTTTTCTATCAGGCAGGTTTTCAGCATCGTCTCTCCCTACTAATTAACATAGCCTGTTCTCTAAAAGATAAGTAGTTTCACAAAAATATGACTCCAACATGTGCTACATTGGGCTCATTTTGCCATCTGAGAAGAATGCCATCTGTGTCATTCCTACCTGCCAATGAGACAGCAATGTTATTGTTATTATTGTTATTCAGACTGGAATAGACCTCTGAACTCATCCAGCCCAGTCTATGACCTAACATCACCACATTGGCCACACCAGGGCACTAAGGGCCACAGCCAGTCTGCCCTTAAACACCTCCAGGGGTGGGGACTCCACCACTGCCCTGGGCAGTCCACTCCAGGGTCTGATCACCCTTTCTGTGAGGAAGGGCTTCATAACATCCAACCTAACCCTCCCTTGGCTCAGCTTCAGTTCCTGCCCTCTCATCCTGGCGCTAGTTGCCTGGGAGAGGAGCCCAACCCCCACCTTACTCCCACCTGACTGCAACCTGCTTTTAGGTAGTCGTAGAGAGGGAGGTTCCACTTCTTCAGGCTAAACAGCCTCAGCTCCCTCAGCCTCTCCTCATCAGACTTTCCCTCCATTCCCTTCTGTGGCCTCTTTACTCCTCTGGATGCACTCCAGTCCCTCAATCTCTTTCTTGAAGTGAGGGGCCCAGAACTGTTCCCAGTACTGGAGGGGAGGCCTCACCATTGCTGAGTACAGGGGATGTATCACATCCCTAATTCTGCTAGCCACACTATTCCTGGTACAAGCCAAGATGCCATTGGTTTTTCCTGCCCCATGGGCACCCTGCTGGCTCAGGTGTAGCAGAAGGGGAGAAATCATGTTCTCATGTGAAAACATGAAAATATGCATATGCAATAGAGTAAATGAAATTAAAATAAACATAAGATTTTGAATTCTGTTTACTGGACGTGGCTGGCTTAACCATGCAACTCGTGTACATAGTCTTTGTAAGTTTATTTTCTACATTAGCATACTGAGCCAAAAATACTATGAGAGTTTATTGAGAAAACACTGGAGTCTGACAAAAATGCAGTGAACTAGGTGACTCCCTGAGAGTTATCTATATGTTTTGCAGGTAATTCAAAGATAATTTTGTTACAGATGTCCCAAAACCAGTTAAATTTTCTATATACTATAAACAATATATTACATTTACCACAGCATTTACAAGCATGGAGACATAATACTATCTAAAGTATGCCAGCAACAGAAGTGGTGTCTGACTTGCACATTTGAGAAGATTTAGACATTAATTAAAATACTGGAACCCTCTTCAGAACTGAGACATTAATTAAAATACGGGAACTCTCTTCACGAACTGCACTGCTGGAACATTATCTGATCTGCTACATCTACAATTTGCTCTCTATAAGACAGAAATTAACTTTAAAGTACTAGGAAAAAAAAAATCAAGCCTATGAATGGACCAGATTGTCTTAAAGTGGAGTCACCATGTATATGGAAGACAAAAAATATGTTTGCTGAACACTCCAGCTCATGCACAGAAGCAGTGGAAGTCTATGCCTACTACAGGGAGAACTGACTACCACAAAGTTAAGAGCACAACTTTTCAGATTTATTTGAAGGCTTCATGTATTTCTTTCAGTTTCCATTCACTGTTACTATGAATGAAACAAAAAAAACCTAAACCCAAATCACATCTGAATACCCCTATTTACATCTACTGATGGTATTTGTTATTGCTGGCTTATGATGAGTACTGGTATACAACAAGGATGAAGATAGTAAGAATAGTTTACTAGTAGTTTGGTGTCATGTAAGGAACTGAGCCAAACTCCTGCTGTCAGACAGAGTAAATTGGTAGATTTAAAGATTAGTAAAGATATTTCTGGCCTAATGAAGGAGGAATTTCCATAGGTATTTTGTACAAGGATCTGGATTCTGTCATCTTTAGAGAAAAAAAAAAAAGAACAACAAACATTTAGTGAATTTTCTTTCTTCCACTGATCCACAACTTAGAGTGTGTAGGTAGTGAGAAGGAGAGTATGACAGTTCTTGGTGGTGGTGCTAAAATGAAGCTAATGGGATTTACAAAGCCCTGGCACAGGCTGCCCAGGGAGGTTTTGGATTTTCCTACTCTGGAGATATCCAAACTCCGTCTGGATGCAGCCCTGTGCAGCGTGCTCTGCACAGCCCTGCTTTGGTGGGAGGTTGGACTTGATGATCTCTTGAGGTCCTTTCCAACTGCAATGATTCTGTGATTCTGTAGGTGGAAGATTTTCATTCACACACACTTTATCAATTGGTTATTTCAAAAGCAGCCCCTCATCTACTCTGTGTCTGGGAGGTGCTTTGCAGAGCAGCGCACACACCTGACTCCACAGGAGATGTAGCTGTTACAGCAAAAAAATGCCCTACTACAAGACAAAGGGGCAAATCTGGGTTGCACACATGTGATACTCATCACTAACTTACAGTAGAGTGTTTGGAGAAAGCAGTTGTATCCCAAATATGAGAACAGGCCTCTGAAATGAAGGGAAAGCAATCCTAGTTCACAAAAGAACCCTCACACAGCCAAAAGGAGAAGGGCCTTCGCTCGTGGCTGGCAACCGAGCTGTGCAATTTCATATTTTCCCATTATGTTCCCTGTTGAGACTCTCTATAGTTTACAGCAGAGGGCTGAAGAAAGGAGACTCTCTGTTGACAAAAGAGCAAAAAGAGAAGAAAAGAAGTTGTAATTTTTGCTGCCTGATGGCTGAGTAATCAGCAGGACACCTTTCCCTTATTAAACAACAAAAGGGAAATGTGAATATGCAATGTTTATTGGTATTTTCTGTGCTTGGCAAGAAGTAGTTTGCTTCTGCAACTGTGATGTGAAAAATCTCTTCATGCTGGATGGCTTTAGTCTGTTGGCACCCTTATGAGCACTAAGAAAGAATCACAGAAAGGCCTGTCATCAAATTGGCTGCCAGTAACACCCTCACTTTACTACAGTACAAAAAAATTAAAAACAAGGATATGCACAAACAGTACGGGTTTCTTTTTCTGTGCTTGGTATCAAGTAAGTTGCTAATATGTTTGTGATGTGAAAACATTTCACACATACATCAGAGCTTCCAGGTACCCAGTTGAGACCATAGCAACAATAGACTTTGCTGCATTACTGCTGGGAAAGACTTTCCTCCTTTGCTTCCTCTGAGTCCTTTCCAAAGCAAAATCAGTGTCCCTCTGTCTATTCATCAGCCAGCTTCTCTTCCCTCTGCACACCCTGTCAGTCTGTCTCAGGAGTACTGCAGAACCTGCCGATGCTGCAGGAGGTGCACTATCCTTTTCAGCAATCACTATCAATTAAAATATTTTGGTGTCTTCGTTCCACACCCTTTTCATAGCTTTTTTTTTCTGGCCTGTCACAACACACAGCACTGTGGCTAACTTACAGCACAGAATGAAGTAAATATTCTGGGGAGGAGATGGTGAGTTGTTGGTCATTAAAAAGTAGAACATAAACCTTACTACTTTTTTTATGCTGCCTTCCAAAGGATTCCTCACCAGTTTAGCCAGGTGAGAACACCCTGTGCTACTGCATTAGCTCTGAGTGATTCAACAGAAAATTACTTAGAGCAGTGGTAGAGACATGGTCTCTGGAGACAAAGCTGACAAAAACCTCCCTTGGTTATTGATAAAAAGGTTGTGCATTCAAAGCTGACTTAAAGGTTGTGAGTGTTATTCACCTCCTTGTTTAAGGGACTGAGGCTTGACTGTGATTTTTTTGACTTCATTTTGAATATACAGCAAATCTAATTCTATTTAAAAGAAACTGTTATTAATTAATCAAGAAATATTTAATAAAAAAGCCAAAATCTAACAGAAATTAAATACAACAATCTACTTATAACAGCAGTGATGCAATGTCCATCGGCTGTTCTGTCCAATGTTGCTGTAAATACATACAGACTTCAGATCAAAGACATAGTCAGAGAGATATATTTGCATTGACCATATTTCTCAAATGTTAAGAAAGTCAAAGCACTACAATGACATTAATTTGACAAATCTGGTTTTTTCCTTGGATGCAATGAAGATCTCTTCCAGCTGAAACTTTTCTATGATTTGATGATTTCTTTTCTGTTTATAGTTCTGCTCACTTTCTGCCTACAGTAACCACACAGCATCAAGATGTGCCACAGACAGAATCAGAAAATACCCCAATACACCTTTGCCTTGCTTTTTTTTTTCTAACTTATTTTTTATTTCTATTTCAAGATTTTACTCTTAATACTTTGAGAACACAGCACATCATCCATTTGCCCATTGGGGTCACACTGAGGATACAAAACAATTGTTCATAAGCATTTATTGACTAATCACAGCACAATTAGTCAAATCATTTAGAATGCAGAGCTCTGGTCCTCAGGTAGGCTAACACCAAACTTGGGATAATCTTCCACTGGCTGGGGAAATACTAGATGTCATGTTCAAAACACTCAGCGGATATACAAGTCCTGTTTTCTCAAACTTCCCCTAAAGTATGTCACATGTATCCACTTCCCAGCTTCCAAGGAACTTCACTTCGTGTATGAGACCAGTAACTAATTTTCCAACTTATATTTCAGGAACTGTTCTTCAGCAATGATGGCACTGGCTGGCTGGAGATGAACTGCTATCACAAAGGACAGGATTTTCATCTTTTTAAAAAGTGTTGCTTGGTGACGTTTTTTACACATCCTAAGGCTTGCGTGCACTCTCAGTGTATTAGCAGCACCAAGGGCTACTTATTTGCTGCTAAGCTGGTATAATAAATCAATTGCTCATTTAAATGTTATTGGCCAGCAAGGAAACACCAGAGCATTGGGGGTATTATGGGACATTGAACCAGGTGACCCCTGTATAGTTTGGTAGATTTGATTGTCTCTTTAAAGCAAAGCGGGGGGCTACAGATGCTTTTTACACCTCTGCTCACTTAGCACTGTTGTGTCAGTCCTAAGTGCCCTCAGGCCAGGCTCATCCTACTGTCCTAAATAAATAAAAATAAAAAAGGAAAACCCAAGATTGAACAAGAGGGCTGTCTCTGCATGACAATGTCCAAGTCCTGGACGAGACGGCTCATGTCAGTCTCCTCTCACTCTGGTGTCAGCAAAAATGATTGTGATGGAGTCCCTGAAGTTCTTTTCCTTGCTGAGTACCTTTTTTTTTTTTTTTTTTTTTGATAACTAAATGAGGATGAGAAGGAATGGCGTTGAAAGACTCAAACTGAATCCAGGAATGCTGCTCTGAGGCTAAACAAGTCAAAGATTGTCTAAAGATCATTAGCAGATCGGTCCACAATAAGGAAGCAGGCATTTTGCTTCATTTTAAATATTAAATGAAAATCCTCCATTCCAGCAGCTGGACTGCTAAACAGGAGACCTTAAAAGAGAAACACCCAACCCAAGGAAAAAAAGCCAATTTCTGACTACTTCACATAATCAGGGTTTCTAATTACAAAGGTTCCTTTTTCTGCTCTTTCTATAAAGCAATTTCCTAGAAATGATCTGCCCTTGCTGTCGTCATTCACTATCAGACTGGAAAAGTTATATGAAGTTTAAACAGTGCCAGAGATATTCATTTGTAAGAGGTTCTGTTTTAATGCAATAAAACCCTTTTAATTCTGCTGCTAAAATGAAATGGGAAAGCAGAACCACATTAAACACTTGCTACTAGCATTTCATGCTGAGATAGCAGATAGCCCTTATCTTCCACCCTGTCCTCAGAGTCACCCATTCTGTCTCCAGGGAACTTGCTATCTGCACGACTTTCCAGCACACAACCTACATATTAAATATCACATATATATCACAGAGACTTGAGAGCTTTTATTTTGCCTTCTTAAAAATAATGGTCAGCATTACTACAGCCACATCCCAAATATTGAATAACATTAGGCAAAAATGCTGACAGAAAAATCAACTGATCCTTTCCACTTGGGACATCACCCCCACCAGCTTCCTTGGTCTTTTACCAAGCTGATGTAACATCAGCTTTTATCCTGCACTGGATTTGGCATGCACATAACTGTATGCAATGCTACCATGACACAGTCCCAGAGGGGTTTCCAAATAGAGCAACAGGCAGTCAGAGAGTGCTGAGAAGAGGACACAAGACTGAGATGTCACCAGGTGGCCAGGGAGGAGCTTTCTCTTCTTTCTTTATGTGGAGAGGGAACATAAACTCTCCCACCTGCAAGGAGTGACTTGGGATGATATGATATGGGACTTGGAATTATGACTACAGGATATGACAAGATGCAGACTCTACTCTTGGGTGAGATGAATACAAATAGCCACAGATTTAGAGAGTGGGAAGAAAGTAGAGTCATTTGTGCAGTAGTGGTGTTTCAGTAGAAACTATGAAAACGGCAGCCATTGATGCCACACAGCTACCTGAATGAACACACCCCCATATATAGATATATGGTACCTGACTGTGTTATGCATATGCTACGAAACCAGAGTCTTCACATCATCTTTTACAGAAGAAGGGTGAAACAAATGCACTGTATTATTTTCTGCTCTGCTGATTAGTGGGCATTTGCCCAGGGAGGAGCATCTCTCCCACAGGCCCCAGGGCTGAGGAACACCTGGGGAAATTTATTGTTCTCCTGTTCCTGAACAAGCTCTTTCATTCGGAGGAAGGCTAGCCACATTCCTGAGCTACTGCCGTGCTTCTGCCATAGCTTTTGTCATGGCTGCTTTAGGCTTTGATGGAACACTTTAACAGAGAGCGCCTAAAGTGTCCTAAGAATCATGTGCTTGGTGGCATAAGCTTTCCCCAAAGGAGGGACATATTTTAATACCTCCTCCACACTGAGAAAGCTGGGAAGGATCATGCAGGTGACTGAACTATATGGAGGTGTTTTTGTAGAGCAAACGACACACGTGTCACTCTGCTGCTGTTTGCTTTTCCATTCTAAAACCAGAACCTGAACTTATCTGATGACAACTGCTTAATAAACAGATTGTAGAAATACTGTAGACCCAAAAATATCCTGCTTGCAGAAATTCAATAGAAAAAAGGATGGGTAACAACAACAAGAATATAGGGTTGTAAGAGCCCTTGAAATTTCTGTTTTATCTGCTCTCTTCTTTGAAAAATGTTAAGTATTTATGGCCCTGACTTCTTGTTGCTTCCCAATAGGAAGGATTATATAGTTGCGAAAATGTTATTATCAATGACACCACTATGCTACGGAACCACACACAGTTTAAACTTAATTACAGATGGCAGCTTATGAAATAATTATAAAGAAAAGATTGGAGAGCAACCACAGCCATTTCATGTGTGTTTAGCACAACATTGTCAAGTCCCTTAACTTTAAAAAATAATGGGAGGTATCAATCAACCGACTGCAGACTGGGTGGTGGATTTGCTGTTGTAGGAAATGACATGGTATCATACTTGCCACTCAAAGCCTACATCTTTGCAGAACATGTCCCCACAGCCTGTAAGGCTGGCTGTTGGCCATATAACGACCACTGCCAAAAGACGATCTAATTAGCAAGCTAGGTTTGCAGGCTGTTCGGGCAGGGCCATACACCATAGTGAACAATGGATTTGCAGAGGAGCAGAATATTCCCTCGGGCCTAAAGATCTGAATCGAAAAAGCAGAATTTGAGTATGAGTATCTTACACCTGCTTGACTTCATTCTATGGCATTCATTTCCAGCCCCTGTGAAATTCCCTCCCCTCCATGAATTCACTAATTAAATTGCCAATGGCTTTGATACTGATGCTGTCTTGTTCCTGGGAGCATTTTGCCTGGCTCTCCAGAGATTATTTTAATGTGTTCCATCTTAAATGGGTAGGCTCTTTTTAACCTGTTCCTTCTTGATTCCATCTCACCTTTAACTTACTACTATTAGTGCATTAAGCCTGTGACTATTATCTTTTTAGTGAAGGGCTAAGGCAAAGCAGCTATTAAGCATTTTGGCTTTCTACATAATTTTTCCCTTCTTTCTTTCTTTCTTCCATCCTCTTAAGCTGAGGACCACAATCCCTTTTGTTATTCCCTGGCTTCTTATGCATTTTAAAAGCCTGCTCTTTCCGGCTTTTACATATTTTGCTAATGGTACCTCAATTGGAGCCTTTGCCTTTCTGACTCTTTCTTCACATTCATCCCCTCCACCATTGGGATGCTGTAACTTCACTCTCCTGAGCATTTTTCAAAGACACTGAAGAATTGCCTTGGGGACTTTTGGGGTTTTGATGCAGAGAAGAATGAGGGAGGCACAATACAAGTGTTTCAGTAGAGTAACTGGTTCCACAGACAGCTCCTTTCCTTTTTGCCACAGGAGCTCTTAAAGCAATTTGTTGTGAGCAGCACTACTCACAAACACACCCCTCTTTTCTCACTCTCTCGTCAGCTACTTGCGATTCTCCAAACTATGGGATACATGCTGTTTCAACAGCAAATCACTTCTTATTTCTGATTTTTTACTACGTGACTAAATAATAAATAAGGTCAAGGCTGTCGTACACGTTCAGTTTAGTAACCATGATAAAATGGAGGGTGCTTTTGGGATCGGGAAACATTTTTCATTAAACATGAGAAGTGTTTGGGAACATCTGTACATTAACATCCACACAGTGATACTCTGCAATTTGTATCTCAGACAGAATTTGTGGGTTAATCATTAGTTTGCCATTATGTGCTCAGCTCTTCAGTGGGATGTGGCACCTTAATAATTATGTTGCCTGTAGAATTGGGCAACAGAGACTGATTAACAAGTCTCTTCATCACATTATCATATAGAATAATACAGATTGGAATACACCTTTGGAAATCCTGTGGTCCAGATCCTAACTAAAAGCAGGGCTAGCCTCAAGGTTAAATCCAAGTTCAACACCAGGCAACCTGATCCTTCAGGACTTCAAGGTCATATGTGAATGACATATCTATGCAAACATCACTATGCTACTGAAACAGCTGAGCTGAGTAAAGAACTAGTGATGTCTAATACATGAATGACCTATTACCACTCTCTAAGCTATGTGATATGTTGGACAGGTATTAATGCACACAACTTCTGGTTACTTTAGGGTTTCATTCTAAAACAATATCCTATGGCTTCAGAAGTAGTTTCCCAACACACTTTCCATGTGCCTGTTTCTGAAGCTTTTGCAAAAGCTGAAGATGAAACCGACAGCTCTAGCTATGAAAAGCCTTAGTGAGTGAGAGGGGTGTGTGTTGTATTGTGCGCATGCGGGCTTGCGGGATGTGACGCGATAGGTTCTCTATTCTGCTACGTCGGCAAGAAAGGGGGCGTACACGAAGGGCGGGTCAATGGTATATAAGTGTATGCCACGTGATAATAAACGCCATTTGCTGATCATCACATTGATGTGCACCTCGGTGAATGGTCAGGCTCAAGGTCTCCCAGAGGAAAACGAACAGATCATGTAATGTTCACTGCAACAGGTGTGTGGTTTTTGGGTTTGATTTTAGGGAAAATTGCAATATTTGTTTAGTGATTACTCCACAAATGCAATGTTCACACTTTCCACCAATTACAGACTCATCAGAAAATTCCATGAAGCTCTCTCTGTAATCTGTTCTTGCTCTTGTGTTTCTGGAAAGCATAGTTCTGCTTTTGCTTAGCAATACTAATATTGCACTGTGTATTATCAAGTATATTATACTACATCTTTTAAAGCCCCGAATTCCACTCTCATCACTCAGAATGCTTGATGAATATTGAGAATTAAATACTTTGCTCAAGGCATATTAAAACTATATATAAATACCTATAGTTAAAATCTGAAGTCTTACAGAAAACAGAAAAGGTGAAGCCCAACCTGCTTTCAAATCTTATTGTTCATAAGTCTGAAATATTAAGAACCACCACTGTGTTTGGACAGCCAATATTGTAGTTAGGAGTTTATGTATAATGTGGTTGTGATTTGAAAGACACATGGTTTCATATAATATAAAAAATACAAAATAATCATTATGGGATGATGAATCCCAAAATGAATCTACAGAACTGATTTAAATGAGGAGAAATTATGTGAAATCAGTGGAGATACGGTGTGTGAGAAATGAATGAAGTCCAACACTTCATTACTCTGCATTACTTTTCCCTGTGGCAGAACGCCCTCCATTCTCCCTAAACAGAAGGGACAGAGAAGAAACTGCTATTGCTGATAACAGTAACTTATAGTATTCTCTATCACACTAATTACAGTATCACAGTATCACAGTAATGATAAAGTTTTCAAGACCTTAAAGATCATCCAATCCAACCTAAATCCAAATGAACCAAGTAAACCTAACATCTGACATCTAGATCATGCCACTCAGCACTTCATCCAGACCAACCTTGAACACCTCCAGGGATGGTGACACAACCACCTCCGTAGGCAGCCCATTCCAAAACCAGATCACTCTTTCAGTGAAAAACCTTTTCCTAATGTGAAGTCTAACATCCTTCCTAAGCCACTACATATCATTAAGAGCTGGGGAGAAGAAAAATTCCAGGCAAGACACTGAGCAGAAATAAGTGTGCAGACTCACTGTTTGACAAAATCTAACATTCCTTGGTAAAAGAACAAAGTAATTGCAGAAAGAATCAGTGAGGAAATTTCTATGATGCAAGGCAAAGTACCCATTCAAGAACATATCAATATGAAGAGGAAAACTATAGAGACAGGGCTCTTAATGTGAAGCAAAACTGTGTCCAAGAGATGGTCTATAACTAAATCATGTGCCTTCTCCCTATTCCAGGAGCCTTTTGGGCCCTAAGCCTAGTCACAGCCAACTAAAGTACAACTGGACATACAAGATGCGTTGGACATAAACCAGTTAGCATATAAAACACCTGCACATTTTTTGCAAGAATAAAAATGTCAGAATCATCTTTTTTTGTGTGCTTTGAAAACTGGAGTAAAAGATAGCAACCACACTTACTGGACTGTTAAAGAAATTGAATGTTTGGGCTTAAAATACAGGGACCCATCAATCTTCCCACATTTCCACCTTGTGCCAGGGCTTGGTGTCAGTCCAGCTCCTTGGTTGTACAAAGTTATAGGTCTGGCTCACTATGAAAAATCTGATTCTTCTTGCCTTGATTTTTGCTTTAACCAAAATAACTGTTATCAGAAGTTGCTACAGAAACTCAGTGAATAGCATAATTCTCTTGGAAATAACACGGAACTAATATCCTAACAGAGTATTAGAGATATTTGTCATTAGAGATTACATCTTGCGTAGGAGCTGGGAATGTTAACACTGATGTAATTAAAGAATTCAGCTTCATCTCCTTTGTTTTGCTGCAGAAAAGCTACCCTGCTACTCATGGCATCCCATTAAATCCTACAGGCATATTCCACACTGTTTTTCCTCTGAATTACCATATTACTGCTGTTTAATAGTGGGCAGCTTGCCCTGTGCCTGTATTTGAACACTCTACGAAAGGCTATGCAAAAAGGTAAAGTATGAAATCTACAGTAACTGTTCCTAAAATTGCAATAAATTGGTGTAATAATATCACAGAAATATATTAAAAAAGTTAAAAATAGTATTTCTGAGTCATTTTGGAGGTGTTAGAAACATTCCTGGAAAACTGTAACTATCAAATGCACTTGGCTGAATGCTATTTGATCCCAAAGCAGCTGAGATTCTGTCATTCAGAATTTGTAAGTGGTCCACGGACAAATCCACACCATGTGTTAACGGTGACATGAGGGAGGTCAGCAAGTAGATGATTATCAGATGTCCAACAAGGCTTTTATTTTTCATTCTGAGCTTGCTTGCTTGCTTTCTTCACACCAGAGATCATCCCAACACACAACATCCAAAACCTTTCCTGAAACAGTAATTGCAGAATTGTTGAAAGAACAGCCTCAGTGCTGGCACAGCATCCTTTAATCAGGCCCTTCCAGTGGCACCTTAGCTTTCTCATGTGCTGCTCATCAAGCTCAGCTCCTGGGCTGTTCCCAAAGCCGAGAGTTTGCAGATGGGGGTTGTGATACTTCTATCAACTAGGAACTAGGGCAAAGCAGTCTGAAGTACCTCACTGCTGACAACTGCACACAGTAACTGCACATGCAAAAGGTCTTTTTTGTCTACTTGGATTGGTTTGAACTCTGCTCTCTGAAGTGACAGAAGATGAATTAATCTTTCTCTCTCATCCACTTTGTGCCAGTTGCACTGGCCCGTTCTTACACTGTTAGGTTTAATAGAAACTGATCCACTGTACTTTTTAAAGATACACCCCCATTCTCTGGGCATTTTAGCTACTCCTCTAGTGAAAGTGGATGATAAAGCTGGAGAGAGAAGGCTAGAAATCAAAAAGGAAAAGAGATTAATCTAGTGCCTTCCCTCTACAGCAGCTCTGCCTTGAAGGTTGCCACATCCCCATTTCTTGACACAACATTCTAAGATGATTTGACCCAATACACCATATTATTTATAAATTATACTGAATATGCACTCTGATACATTTGAAAAGAAGCCATTAAAGGAACTTCACCTGTGTGGAGGGTGTATAGGCTTTTTGATCAGCAGAAGAGGATATTCATATTAAAGGTTAAAAATGGCTCAGGTCTTAGCTGATGATGACAAAAAGTACAATTCACTTACTAATAAGAGAAGTTTCATTTTCCCAAGATTCTCCTTCCAGCATCATGATCAGAATTCTAAAGGATCTCCCACTGATATTTCAGATTAGGTACTCACTCTTTTGACAAAGGCAGTTTTTGCCTTGTGGTCTCTGAACTTCTTAGCTTTCCATATTAGAAATTCTAATATAAATACAGAGGAACCTTCGTGGTATCAATTTTACTTGTCAGTGCTTTTGCAAACACTTTGAATTATATGAGGTTTCTTATTCACCGAGCTAAAATGATTAAAACAAATACAGCAATAAAAGTAAGCTGTAAGAGGTTAATGGCGTAACAGCACATGGAAAGAGAATCCAGTGGAAAAACATGTCTACAAAAATAATAAAAATGCCAAGCTTCCTGGAGTTGTGCAATACATCGTGGAAGGGAGGAAGTAAAGCCCTGCCAACAAGTCACAGGTAGCCAGTATGAGAGAAAGTGAAAACGTTGCCAAGGGGGACTGATAATGGCTTTGTATCTATAATTCATTCATGTCGAGAGATGCCAGATTACGTAATGCAGTGGCAGTGCTGTGTCCCGGTTCATTAGTAAGTCATGCAGAGAGTTTGCTGCATTCCAAAGTTGGGACAGTCTAAGAAACACAGACTTACTTTGTAAATTACTGACTCACATTTTCCTGACAGTGCTGAATGCGCTCCTGGTTTGAAGTTCAATTTCATTCCAGTGGTTAGACACTCAGGGTGAAAGCCTGAGTGACAGCTCAATCATCATCGCATAGGCCAATCAGAAAGACCAGGATTAATCACACTGGTGTTGAAAGAAGAAACAATAAAAGAGCAGATACTCTCCACACTTGTGTTTGTGGTAACACAAAAGGAAGCTTGAAGGAGACACAGATAAAAGTGGCAGTAATAAAAATTGGCACAGATGAAATATAGGACTCAGAACAGGGAGGTGAGAATTGGAATAGTTCAGATGAAATAGCAATTAAACAAGGAGAGAGTGAGTGTGAGCATGAGTAGGCTACAGAACATTTGGCATAGACATGGCAAGTGCAGGAAGAAAGGATGGTGAGAAACCAAAAATAAGGTCAACATTGAAACTGTGTTTGCATTGTAATGAAAGAAGAAGAAAGAAAAATCTATTTGGAACATGACAGATTCTTGGTGGAGGGGTTACTGTAGAACAGAGACTGAATCCTAACATTTTAAATAGGGAAGTTCAAGATATGAGTGAGAAAGACGAGGGAAATGAAGTATGAAGCAGCCAAGACAAGTTACAGTGGTAACTCATCTGAATAAAACCCACATCTTTCATTACAATTGAGTCTAAACTCACGTTTTCCAATTAGAGGAGAAGTACAAATGCAATTCATCATAGAAAACACTGTGACTTTCCCTTTACCCCAAGCATGGAAAAATCTGTGGAATACCCCAAGGCTTCCAAGACATATCTGCATGAGTTTTATGCTGCAACAACGCTCCGAAATGTGTGATCTCTTCTTTGGCTTGGAGAGCTGGGCTGTGTCAAGAGTGTGCAGACAGGAACACTTCCTGTGAGAGGTGTTTCTCAAGCCCTTGGGATGGGACCCCAGGAAAAAGGAGACATGCGTTGACTCTGCCTTTACTGCTCTTCAGGCTAAACCATTCTGGGTTAGAGAAAAGATGGTGGATATGTGCTCTTCCGAACTCTGGCGTCATGACTTTGCACTCAATCCTCAATGCACCAAAATTCACAAGTATAGTCAGGAGGCTCCTTGTGATCACTCCTGATGTAGCAGGGCTGGTGGGCTGATGGCCTCAATAGACCTCGAGGCCTGCAGGGAAGGCTGAGAAAGCACTCAGAGGATGGTTGTGCTGGGGTGCAATGGTGCTGGGGAGGAAGCTGAGATGAGGCATTTCATACCAACATTTCCCTGCAGTACTTTACAAAACAGCAAGCAGATGGCACACATTTCACAGCAGTGCATTTGGAAATTGCCAGAACCAGGGCAATGCTAACATTTTGACAAGTGATGTAGATGCTTGAAAGTCTTTATTTTTATTCATTTTTAATAGTCCCCCCAAAAAGTGTCTTTCTCCAAGCTCCATGCACGTTCCAGTAAAAAACACTATGGAATGGGTCTGCACCACAACCACAAACCACAAGTTGGTGAATTTCTCCAGGTCTGGGCTAATGAGAGATTCTGAGGTCAGTGCTGTGAAAAATAGCTGAAACAGTGACTTAACTCACTCTGAATACTCTGCTTTGGCAGGGAGGATGATCTCTAGAGGTCCCTTCCAAATCTTAACATTCTGTTATTCTTCGAACTCGAGTATGGTAAGATATAGACTACATAATGTAGTAATTTGAAAACATAATGTGTTAACCAAGCATCTCATGAGATGGTGGACCTGATACAAGGTGATGGACATCTCCAAGAAGCATGGAAAACATGTGCCAGCTCAAAAACACAAAGCAGGTGCTCGCCTTGCACAGAGTGTTTCCATCTTGTGGCCAGCCAAAGGTCTGTGAGAACTGATTGCTCCTTTGCCTATCGATCTGAAACACTGCCTTCAAATTGTTTCTAGCTTTTCTTAATTGCTATCTTCCTGTAACCGCTTGACAGTTTGACAGGGACTGCATCTCTGAGTAATTTGTTCTTTTTGTTTAGTTAGAATGAGGTTTAGGATGTGGTTAGCAGAGGGAAATTGGGAAGGAGCATTTTACACTGGAACATGGGTGCATGGTGGCACAGAAGGAGAGTATTAATTAGTAAAAATAACTGGCATCAGTACTAAGAGGCAGCACCTCATGGCTGTGCCCAGGAAATTGAAACCCCAAAACCTCATCTCACAGAAAAAGAACCTGGATTTCACAGTGGACTTGATTTTATTAGAATTTAAAAAAAACCCCAATTCTACACTACAGTGTTCTCATGGCAGTATCATCAGGGCAAGTGCAGAAGACAAAAGAGATGAGGAATCATAGAATTACTGAAGCTGGAAAAGCCGTCAGAGCTCACCCAGCCCAGCCTAGGACCTAACCACATTGGCCAGACTAGTGCAGTAAGTGCCACAGCCAGTCTGTCCTTAAACACCTCCAGGGATGGGGACTCCACCACTGCCCTGGGCAGTCCATTCCAGGTTCTGATCACCCTTTCCATGATGAAGGGTTTCCTAATACCCAGCCTAACCCTCCCCCAGTGCAGCTTCAGGACTTGTCCTCTCCTGTTGCCAGTTGCCTGGGAGAAGAGCCCAACCCCCACTACAACCTTCCTTCAGGTAGTTGCAGAGAGAGACCTTATCACTTGGAGATCCAAAAGACTGAACCAAAAGCAAAGGATAAAGCACTTGGCTCCCTTTCATCCTCCTTTATTTTACTGTGGGAGTGTAGTTATTTCTCACCGATCTACTGAAGTGATTGGTGTCTTACATGAAAAGCATTTCAGCCTGCCACTTCTGCGTATACTTGTGCCTGTCACTGTGTGCCTGCCATTGCCCAGCTGGGTGTCCTAATCAAAAGACACAGTTGTATGTATTCTGGGTTTCTTGTTTTACTCTTCATTTGATTAATGTGTACGTCTGGACTGAAACGTTGTGCGAAAATATTGTGCTTAAAGCACAGGAGGCTTAGCAGGCATCTCCAGCAAAAGTGAAAGACTGCTAATTGAGCGCTTCCCAATAACTTATTGATTTTAATCAAGTCTCCCTGAAGAAGCAGCCAGCAGCAACCCTCACAGATGTGTACATAAAGAAACAACAATAGGTAATGGAGCAAGTGTCTCTGGATATACATTAAAGATACTGCTTCTCGTAGAAGTGATCTGTTTGTCCAGATATGTATGACAGGAAGACACCTTGAAGTACAGGAAGAAGTAGCAACCTTTTTGAATTGCTATCATTTGCAGCGTTTTGTTCTGATAAAAATAAGCAGAGCTCAAGAAAAAGCCTTAGTAAAAGTCCATATATTGGGGTTAATAAAAAGCTTGTGCTGAAAACAAAGCTTCCAGATTTCCTTTAGACAGAGAGTGTTAACATAAGCATGCTTAAGGGTTTTGTTGGGTTTTTTTAATCAAATATATCCCCTCAGATAAGGGAATGCTACACAGAATCATTATCCTGATTGACACAAGAAGATAATACGTACTGGGTCAAAAATGAACATTTCCTGACAGTGCTGTTTCACACACAGAAACAGAACATGATGGCAAGGTTTGCCTATTTTACTGTTCCACTGATATTAATTTTAAATCAGTCTTTGACGCTGCTGGAGTATTTTGCTGTGTGCATTTCCAGTCTGTGTTGAACTGAGCAGCCAGTACTTTCTATATTTGATGGCTGGTGGTGTAAAAAGAAAAAAATTGCATGCAAGAGACCCTCTAAGAGCAAAGCCTTGAAGCACTGGACTGGATTTTAGAGCTGACACATCTTTTGCTTTGTACCTGCTGCAGCAACTATGGTGCATTCAAATATGCTCTTTTGTCTCAGATCAAATGATCTAAATTGCCTTCAACTGAGTTACTGGAGAAGCTGTTACTGTCATCGGGGAATTTTTCCCATCTTGGGATGAAGGACAAGTTTTCGTTTGGCTGTTGAGTTGAATAGTTGTTTGCTGGCAATATCAATGGATTTGTTTGGATATTTAATTTTTACTGCGGTGTTTTCTTCTAAACAGGGACAATTCTTTTTATTTTCATGGTAGAATTGGAAAAGTGACCTTCATTCAAGTAGCAAACTTTGCAACAAATTACAGTGGTACTGCTGCTCTCTCTCAGTGACCACTGAAGTCTAAGTGTCATCCAAAAATCACTCATCATGGCTGCCTTCACAGCAACCCTGGGTTTTAGGCTGCTGCATTATGTATTCAATGCAGAGCACAGTCACAGTTATCCTGATCCTGTGTCTGCATTGCAAAGCAAAGGACACACCTTTGCCATGTTTGCATTACTGCGGTTTACCCGTGAATTTACCAAACTCAACCTTTTGAATATATAATCTGCAAGTACCGGCATGTGCAAGAGGGGCTGTCTGTAGCTGGTCAGGATGATCATTATTCAACATTTCCAAGCTGTTCCTGCACGTAATCTTATGCTCTATTACAATCAGATGCTCAGCAACCTGAAACGCAGGTGCCAGGTCAAAGGCGCAGCCAAGGCTCTTGGTAGGGCTGGAGCTGGTGCCTAACAGCTGCTCCTGGCTTCCAGTGAATCCAGACCCAGACAGGGGTGGTGCCGGTCCACATACCATTCCAATGCTGTGTAAAGCAGCATGTCTCTTCACCTGCTAAACCCCTTTACCAGCACACTTTGAGTTTGGGAAAGAAATGCACAATCTGGCACACTGTCCTTCTGTAGCTGAAAACCCAGCGTAGTTCAGAACCTGCCATAGGGCTCCTCATCTCCTCAGCCAAGGAGATGATAGGCCTGAAGACCTAACGCATTGCTCTTTCACCCAATGTGGACAGCCAGGAAGGCACACGCGGTTCTTCCCAGGCTGTAAAATCTCGTGAGAGCGAACAGCTTTGTTACAAAAAGCAAAATCTCTCTGCTTAGGTCTTGGGGACCAAAAAGTTAAACATTTTAAGTATCAATTATTATAATAATTGGGTATATATTATGTTAGTAAAATTATTAATGGTGGTTACATAACACTGTAAACACTTCTAGTAATATGTTGCTGCCTCTTGCCACTGGCTCAGTTTTGGTGCAGCTCCAAATTTAATTGTAATATTGAACCACACTTTCAAAGCTCCCCATCTGCTACAAAAACCTGGCACAGGGGTAACGGAGAGAAGGTTCACAAGTTTCCCAACACGTCCAAGTTATCCCAGACCCCCACTCCTTGAATTTATTATGACATGACCGAAATGAAGAGGTGTCAGCACATGGGTCAGGATTTGTTGTAAAAAACACTTTCTCATGGTGTCCTGTGCCATGGGGCTTCAGCCCCTCACCTTTCGTTTCACCACCGCAAGGCCCTCATTTATGAAAGCAGAGTGGTGTTAGGGAAGATCAATGTGAAGCAAAGTGTGGGGCTTATTGTATCCATTCATGCCAGCCAGCAAAACCAGCAACAGCAAGAGACACAAAAATTGATTCAAGAAGTTGAGGCTACACAGGAGGAAGGGGTTTCCTGAGCAGATACCACTCCTAGAGTCACCAAATACCTGCATTTTAGAGATACAGGCAAACATAGGCTGTACTTGAACTGGTAGTAAGGAAGGGAAAATACTAACTGAGGCTGCAAAGCTGAAAGGGAATGAGGCAGAACTGTAAAGAACACTTGTGAATTCCCTCTTCCACCAAACAACATGTTTATGTCATCTAGACACTAAGTAGGTTTCTTTGAGAAAAACTGTTATGTAATCTGAGTAAACATGTCAGTCACCACCAACAACCAGCAATTTACAAAAATGATGCTGGATTGTTTAACACAGGAAGAGGAAGGTTCCATGGGGAAAACTGGTTTTGTTTACATACTCTATCTACAACAGGTTTGGGCTGAGATGCAATAACCATAACAAACATTAAGGGTTTTTTTAGCTCAGCAGAACAAGCACAGGCTTGGTACTGCCTTTTCAAGTACACTGCACTGGAGTTTCACAGAATCACAGAATTATTGAAAAGGACCTCTGGAGATCATCAGGTTTCCCTACATGGCTTCACTGGCCCATTTAGCTCCTCACTCCATGTATCTTCCAAGAGATCCTGTAATGACCAAGAGGTCTTTGAAAGAGAAAGGGGGATTCCTCCCTTATTAGGGGAATAAAGCAAATACTTAAAGTGAGCTGGTCTCTAGCACTGCAGCCTCTTGAGAGCTCCCATGTATTTCACTGTGCTCAGCACATCACCTGATTAGGCTTTGAATTGTTAAATATAGCTGCACACAAAAGGAAATGATGGAACTGCACACTACTCCCCAGTTATTGAGGCTTTGATTACTGCCAGTTAATTTTCTCATTGTGCTTTTGTGGGGTTTCTCCTAACTTAACATTCTTTTAAGGTAGCCTGTGTTGAGGGAATTATCTTGTTTTTCAAAGCAAATTTCAGCTGATTACTAAGTATTTACATACTGTAATTTGAATGTCTAATTATACAATTAGTGTAAATACATGTAATACGGTTTATTTTTCACAAAAGCTGATAAGGCACTGTGCTTTTTGCATTCCAGTGTAATGGGATTTTCATTGCTGGTGATACATCACCCAAAAACTCACATTAACCCTTCTGGTAAAAGGTGTTTATTCATCAGTTAACACCTTTGTAAATGATTTGAAATGCACTCTATAAAACAGAAAAAGACATCTGCCTTACTGCTAAATACCCAACACTACCTTCCACTCTTAAGTTTAAGTTGCCCTAAGCCACTGTGGTTTTGTCTTGCAGAACTTCATGATAAGTTTCTGTACAACTTAAACAATGCAGCACTGACTGGAAATTCACCTTTTGGGTCCACAAATACCTTGAGCTGGCCTAGGAGACATTTTCATGTGACTCATAGCAACGTTTATGCTGACACTTTTGATGAAAGAAGGAAGATGAACGGAAAAGATGCTCCTCATATTTTAGAGCTGCTTCCTTTCCAAGCAGCTATAGATAACTTCCTAATTAGAGGGCAGGAAAATGCCTCTTTGGTCTCAGTTGTTGAAGCAATATTGCACAGGCACAGTGCTTCAGAAAGTTGCCAGCCCTCTTCGCTCTTCCTCAGAAACCTGTTTCTAGAATCACGTTTTCCTAAATCTGAGTCTTCAAACATAAAGACATTTCTGTACGCTTTACAAAACTTCACCTGGTAGCAGGGAAAACTTTACCTCCATGCCTTTTTGAGCAGACCCTTGCACTGCAGCAAGCATGGCAGTACCTGCCCTTGTGAGCAGTAGTGGGAGTGACACACAGGGGGACAAATGAGGTGACAGGACTCACTGAGATGGAGGATGTGGAAAAGGAAAGCAGAAGCACACAAATAATGTGCTGTACTGTCTCAGTGCTCTTGGGGCAACTTGTTTGGTTGTGATCAGGACTGTTTTAGAAACATTTTACCCTGTGGCACCTCCCTGTGATTACAATTATTTACGTACCAAATATACAGAGCACAGATTAACACCTAATTCCTTCGAATTACCACATGGGTTCTGAAAGACTGAAAATCAGCAGAGAGGCCCCCACAATTTCTGAGAAGCATGGGCTTATTACTGGTAGAATATAACCTTATCTTGAGTGAGTTTATATTTCAATGTTAAATATGATTTTTCACTCATCCAAGCTAGTCTTGAACTTGCATGCTATAGTCTTTAATTATTTTTTTTCCCTAATTTGAACTTCATTTTAATGAAGCATATGGACATTCTTACTTAAACAATGTTGAAAGATCGTTTATGTAAGGAATGTTTCTGAATTTTATCTTATAAAAATAATTATTGATGTGTTATTTCATTATCTCAGTGTTCTCCTCATGGCTTCAGTTGGATACTGGAGATTTTAGAGCTCCCTGGAAAAATGCACCAACATTTCATGAGACATAGTCTCATGTTCTGAACATGAAACTTTAACTGGTTGCAGCCACTGCCATTCCTCAAATGTCTTATGGAAATGTCCTTCACAGAAACTTTTAAAAGGGCAATTACAAGAAAAACAAAACTAAAACCAGGGACCTTGACATTGGCCTCCACAGCGCTATGAGCTTTGAGCCTTGACTGCAGAGGGCCAGTGGGACTAGCCTATGTTTCTAAGGTATAATGAATGGAACTCTGCAAGCATGCAGCATTTTCCTGAGCACCCACTGGATTTTGCTGTCCTGGATCATGCTGAAAAAATATCCTGAGAAGAAGATAAATTTAACATGGTTGCATTAAATGCAAATCACCTTTTGATGTGTGAATATGGTAGATTTTGGTGTAAACATGGTACTTCTATATCTGTGATTGTTATTGAAGAAAAAGCCACCATTAAACCACAATAACAGCTTCATCAGTGTGAGAGAATAAAGCAAACCTGAGGAACTATTTATTTGGAAAAAAAAAACAAGAAGAAAAAAGAAGGATGTTTACTTTGTAAATACACTACATCAGAGTGATTTCAAACACACATTTCTTACAATTCTTGGCTCAGCCAATAAAGTATAGTCAAGCCATAAAAGATGTTGAACATATACTTCATTTTCAGCTTATTTTTATGCCCCTGCCCCCCTGCCAGCCTCAGTGAGATTTAAGGTTGTGTTTAAATCTCTATTTAATCAAAGACATATTTATCAGGATAATGATGCATTTATAGCAGACATTTTTCCACTGTAAGATGCAACTTATTAACCAAATGTGAGGAATATCCTGTTGGGCAGCATTTCCTAAGGGAGCCTGGATCTATACACACGTGAACATAATGCATTTGTTGATGCAATTCTTCTTCTATTCTCTGACAGTTATGATAGAAATAACATTTTCTCCTTAGGAAGCAATCCAAACACAATCAAACCAGTATACTAATATCTGTCAAGGTAATCTTCAACTTTGAATCTGGTTTAGAAATACATTTCATGAGAGACTATAAGAAACTGGGCACAGGCATGAGGTAGCAGTCGTATGTCAATGCCATTGCAGCCCCAGAACAGGTCTGCTGTATTTGGGGTGACTTTGCTGTGGAAGACAGAAGCATCTCTTGGCCAGCCTATGACAGAAGCTTAGATGGCTATTCTTTAGGTTTATCATTTTTATTCTTTCAGCTTGTTCTCAAACAGCAATCTGTGTGAGCCATCTGTAAGTTAGGAGCCTCACCTGAAAGCCTGGACAGATGGGAAGTCAGGATGTGACTTCTGATCTGTACTTGGAGACATTCTGCAGGAGAAAGTGTTTCTCAGAATCACAGAACCATTAAGGTTGGAAGAGATCTCCAAGATCATCCTTCCAACTGTCAACCTCACCCTGACCACTAAACCCTAGTGCCACATCTACTTGTTTGTTAAAATCCTGTGGGGATGATTACTCCACCCCTTCCCTGGGCAACCTCTTCCAAACCCTAGTCACTCTGTCAGTGAAGAAATTTTGCCTCATATCCAATCTAAACCTCCTCTGGCTCAACTTGAGACTATTTTATCTTGTCCTATTCACTACTGACTTGGGAGAAGAGTCCAACTCCCACATCTCTACACCCTCCTTTCATGTAGGTATAAAGAGCTATTAAATCTCCTCTCAACATTCTTTTCTCGAGGCTAAACAACCCCAGTTCCCTCAGCTTCTCCTAATCAAACCTGTCCTCCAAGTTCTTCACGAGCTTTGTTGCTCCTCTTTGGACTCACTTCAGCATCTCAATGCCCTTCTTTTATTGAGGTGCCCAAAGAGAATGCGTAAGGGGGAGCAGTGTCCAGCCAGTTAGAAGAAGGGTTTCCCATGAAAAATCTCAGTCAGGGTGTCAGGTGTAGTTACAGGAGACTGGAAAATCTCTTGTATATCAGCCAGAATGTATGGATCAAAGTGAAACCAGGCTGGTACAACCCCAGTGAAAGTGGCTCCTCATTTCTATGTGCTGGACTAAGGAGCAGACATTATAATGGCATGAAAAAAACAAGCGAGAATCAGCCTGGGTTTGGGGGAGCACAAGGAATCCCTAAGATGGCTTTTTCCAATAACTTGCCAGTTAATCAGGAAATACACAGAAGAACAGAATCAACAGATTGGAAAACTCAGCACAGGATCCAGAAGTTGGAAAAAAATGTGGGTTGTGAATATTTTGTTCAAATTATTATTCTGGCAGCTACATTTTGAACAAGCTGTAATTTGTATAAGGCACCTTCTGTTAAATTTGTGGCACAGAATTACAAGGACCAATCCAACTTGAAATTGAACCATGGATTTGCATCAGTACATCTATTTACCCTTGCTCACCCAGGCTCAAACTACTGAGAATGAAATATTTAAAATAAGAGAATGTAGATAAACACTTAACTTCCCTTTGAAAATAAAATCTGCTTCCAAAATGTCTCCAAAGAAACTAAGGCAAAATGACCTGTGTAAGTCTTTGACCAACGTTCGTGCCCTGACAGCCTTTGTTCTATGTATTAATTTTGCACAGCACATGAATTCACAGCTAGAAATGAGATTTCAGGAGAGGGATTAAGAAAAGGGCTAATCTATCACTGATGTTGTCAACACTATATTTAGGGAGATGAAGGCAGAAGTATTAATCTGTCAAAATCAAAGCCATGGACAATGGCCACTTCTGCTGAGTGGCAGAACCCAAATTTTTCTGCCATGCATTTCATTGTTGAGTGCTTACTAAAGAGGTAAATGACTTTAAGAGGGGTATGTAGCACAACAGTGACAAAATAATCTGGTAGAGAAATGCAGTTGACAAATTATAACTTGAAGAAAAATGACTGACTGACTGTTCCTACTAGGATAATATGGAAACTAATGGGAAAATAGAACAAGCAGCATGAATTTTTAACACCAAAAAACCCCAGCAAAATTATGTTAGCTTTATTACCACATTTATGCATGTGACAAAGAGTTCAGCTCTGCTGCGATGTTTACATATCACAACTTTTCTGCTCCTTTTGTTATAATTAGCAATGTCAGCCATATTGGCCGTGTGCGATACAAATACTCAATAATCAGGAATCCAAACGGATCGTTGGACTTTCCCATCAGTGATCAGATGTTGACTTTTCAGAGCTATTCTCAACTGTTCTATGGCACAAATACTGTTGTCTAAATATCACAAAGCAAAATGGTTATTACAATCACCGGTTTGGAGAATATCAGACTATCACTACAACGTCAGCCAAACTTTAGAGGCCATGGTCAGCATTAGGTGGATATCACATGCTTGCAAATGTAGGTAAAAAGACTGACGTAAGGATACAACTTTAACATTTCATGAGCTACCTAGCTAGCTGAGCAGCCCCCTGAATTGAAACAACAGTTGCTCTTCAGGCAAGAACACCCATTACACCCCATCTGAAAAAAATCATTGGCAGAAAAGAGGCTGTTCTGAGGAGGTAAGAAACTGCTGACATCCTGGTTGAGCTACTTTTCTTCCCCTCCTTTCTCCTTCACTAATTTCATCTCTAATATGATTGTAAAAAACTTTCAGTAGAGAAAAGGAGCTCAGATCAATTTGATTTTAATTAACTTTATCTAAAAAAAATCAGACTTACTGAATCTGTGTTACAGTAAAACAAGATGTTCCATTTTCCAGAGCATGTGATTTCTTTCTAACATACGTGAAACCTTCCTCTGTCTCATCAATGCACCAAAGCACAAACCACTTGTGCGAGGTATTTTGTGAAGGACATAGAGCTGACTAAATGACTTTAGAATAAAATGCTCTGTCATTCTATTTGACATATAATACATTTCCTCTTCATGGGTAAATCGTAAAAGTATTTCTGATCAGTCTTCTCATCAACTCATCAGTATGCATGTTCTGTGCTCACATTTAGGATCTATTTATAAAATCAATTCTGTTCTGTGCTCTGACAAACAAAACTGAAATGCAGCTGTGTGACATGTTGATAATTTTCATTAGTTCTAAAAAGCCTCAATAGAAATCACAGTCTTGCTGGTTATAGTCAAACAATCCTGGAGAACCCACAGGAAAGGCGACTTTTCTATATTATCTGATTTGTTAATGGAAGAAGGGGGAGGGACAGAAGTGGATAAAAAGTAAGAAGAAAAGTTAAGAATCAAGAGACATACAAGCTTGAAGCCAGGCTGACTAGAGAAATTGTTCAGCATCACTGTTAGAGAACAAAGTGTATTGAATTACCTCTGCATTATTGACACATCCTTTATTACCTTGTGGGAGTATTTGCTCAAATTTTGAATGAGCTTGTTATTTTGAAATCTGGTAGCTAATAAAGAGCCAGAATTCAGCAGCTCTATCTTTCAAGGAACAAACATAAACATATTTCGCGTGCAAACTCCAAGTATATAGTAGAGTTTACAATGATTCCTCTAGGAGAACTAGAGTACAGTAAAGAAAATCACAACTACTGGAAAACACTAATGGGGAAATGCTTCAGAAAAGTTACCAAAAATGGTAACAAAACCCAAATGTCCCAATTACGCATTCCTTCTAGTGTAAACTACAAATTTTCAGCGTAGTTTTTTCTACTGTTTCATTTCATTCATTCTTCTGGCTCCCTGTGTGTCCCAGAGCAGGCAACCATGAGGTTTCTCAGCATACAACAGAAGCAGAGGAAGAAGGAGATGCTGCATCTGGCCAAAGGAGTCTGGTTCCTCAGACCAAGCCCATAACCAGACCAGGCAGTTCCTGCACTGGCCTTACCTCACTGTGAGGGGCCAGGGGAACTGATCCTCACACACATGCCCTTGCTCGTTTTCACATGGCAAAGCTATTACAAATTCATACTTTCATTGGAAATCTCAATTTCATATGGAGAAAAGTTCAAAATAAGCCTTTGTTGTCATCCCCATCTTCTGGATAGTATAGAACTCCCCACAACACCCATCCCAAGGTGAGCAAGTCCTCAAAGCACTACCAAGGCAACTTCCTCACATAGCTTGTGGCTGTAATTCACAAAAATTAAGTCTACCACTAGTTTCCTACTTCCCCGACTTCCATCTAGGCCTACGTTGCAAAGTTTGTTGGGTAACTCAAACGAGGTTTCAGAGCAGACAGTTCCCCTGCTGCTCATTTTTAAGAACAAGAATCAAGAAACAGGAAAAGGAAATGTTCAGAAGAAAACTGGGGCACAGATAAACATCTGAGGACTGTACTTACTGACACAAAGAAATCTCAAGCATTCACCCCTCCTTCCCTCCCAAATGATTTAAGCAGTAGTCTTCTAAATACCCACAGATCAGATCTTTTTCAGGATAGTTCTGAAGGAGACAGGCAATGACACTGGTAGTCAAAAATTCCAGGTAAGTTTGTTTCAAAGGGATTTAGTACATGAGGATTTCGGAGAATCCACTAACCAGCCCTTTACACCACAGAGTTTATTCTTTGTTAATGCAAGTGATTTTTGAAAATTCAATTCAGGTTCATAGAAGGAAATAAGTCCTTTTCAAATTTCTTCATGTTCTGACTATCACAATACAGAAGTAGTTGGTTGGCTTTTCACTTTTGGGTCTGTTTAAAATGCGCTGTAAATTTGTGCGCTTTCGTGCAAACTGCTATTTCTTTAATTCCATAAGAGAGATAATGAGGACTGGTTTCTCTCTAATTCTAGTGTGGTATTTTTGTGGGTGGTTTTCAAAGTCCACAGCATGTAATTAGGGATAATGTAGACAGTTCCTTTGTTTTCTGGTGGATATTCAAATTTGTTTTAAATTTGGGGCTCTGGGTGTGTTGGGGTTTTTTTGCCAAGTAAATGCTGTGTAACTGGATATAAACTGGTCAGTGAATTGATGCCCTTGTTCATCTGTGGGTATCACACTTTGACAAAACAGTATCTTATTTTAAATGCCATGTCCTGCAGAATATTTAGAGAGAAAAAGAATTTCTTCACCCAGATGCAAATCGTTTGGAAAAGAACAGCAATTATGAAGTAGATCAATTCTCCAGTCTTCCTGCAGGCCAACTGCCTTAAGTCAGCCAGAGCCACTTGTTAGCTGCAACAAGCAAACTGCAAAGAAGCAACCTGTTGTACAGCAACATCAGTCCTCTGTGCATATATGGCCACACTTTTCAAGATAATAAATCAGAGCACACAATTATCACTGAAAAGTGAACATGTTCAGCAGCTCTGAAAAACAGGATAACATTGAATGAATGGTTTGCTCATAATTACTGGATATAGGAACCCCATACTGAATAGCAGAATATGCCTGTGTGGAAAAGATCCCAACATCAGGCCTCAGTGTACAAAGTATGGTAACTGTACAAAGTATGGTAACAACTGCCTTATGAGCAACTCCATTGAATTAAAAATCAATGGTCACACAAATGATTGCAGTGCATTCTTACCAAGTAGGTCCACTCATAAAATGTTTGTATTCCAAGATCAGCAGAAAGGTGAACCCACAAAGTGTGGTATAGTAACAGGTTGGTTTCCAATCTCTCCATCTCTCTACAGTTGCACTTTAAAGCTCTACTGCGAAGAAAAAGTAATAGAAAATTCCAGCCTCTCTTCAGTTCAACTGGTTATATGAACATTGTACAAGGCAACACAGGAGAAGACTGTAAACAACTGGTTCCATTATTGTATAAAACTAACCTGTAATTGGTTATTTGGGAAACATGTCCCACGTCATTCATCCTGTAATGACCTATGCAGGGTTCACTCTTTTCATGCTGGTTTTCTTTGTTCATCTCAGTTTGTTTAGCTTTGTCTTTTCTGATGCCTGTTATTTAAACTGGAAAAACTAAAGCTCTGCTATCAATATTTCCCAGAGAGGGAGACCCTGTTGAGGAGTCTCCAGTATCTTTAAACACCTTGATAATCACAGAATCACAGAAATATTGAGGCTGAAAAAGACCTCTAAGATCATCAAGTCCAGCCTATGACATAGCATCACCAAAATCACCTAGATCATGGCACTAAGGGCCACATGCAGTCTGTCCTTAAAGACTTCCAGGGATGCTGGAAGGAAGGAATAACTTATCACCAAGTCTACTTCCAATAGTTAAAACCACAACTTACTTCAATGCTTTCGTACTTGAAGCGGATGCTCAGTTACTAATCAGACAGTGAAGGAGCTTCATGGAGCAGAAAATGAATGTGGGTCAGTAAATGTTAACATGTTAGCTCATATATTTTGCAAGTTAAACTAGCAGACAAAAAGTAATATATTATGTTGATCATGTTTCATAATAACTCCTGAGGTTCTTTTACTGTTGGCCCACTGACTCATTCATTTAAATGAAATTAAATGCAATTAAATTTTCATTATTCATCTACCATCTCGAATAAGAGATTAACTTCTACAATCTTAAACTGCTGCCGAGGACCAGGTTACCAGGAAACCCATGGATGCTTTTCTTTCCAGTGCACACTATTAATTTTCTGAAGTTTGCCCAAGTTGTTTTTTTCCCATTTTACAGTAGCCCCGCAGTACTTCTGATTCTCATCCCCACGTATAGACACAGGTATGGTTACCATAATTAATAAACCTACATCTTTAAAAACTTTGTCACCTATTTGAGTAGAGCTTATCTGGCATAATATTGATTTAGAGGAAAAGGGTAATATTCCTCTTTCAACATTTTCGACTAAAACACCTATAGGTCAACACCTTACATCTACTATGTTTTATGCACACAGTTTTTGCTACTTTTTTCTAGTGAGAGGGTCCAAAAGTCAGAGCAGGACTGCATCACACATGGACACAGCTTGAAGCCAACTCTGTCCGTTGTCCATGTGTTTGCTCAAATGAGAGGGGTAGTTCCACAATATCGCATTGAAGGCTGAACGGATGGATGATCAGCAGTGTGAAACTGATTAGTGTTCAAATTCATTGTCACAGAAAAGTGAGGATCATAAGAAGGCGTGTGTGGTTGAACTATTCAAAACTCATTATCACTAATAGGCAGGGAGTGGTGCCCACTAATTCTTAGATGGAATGTCCCTGTCTGCGAAAGTTAAGTACAATAAAATAAACATCCTATTTAACCCTCACCTGTTAGGCACTTTCAGAACCACACAGCTACAGCTGGCAAATCCAACATCTAAAAGAACCATCCCAACCCTTAGAAAGTTCTGTAGGCTTGTATGAAAGCAATACTTGAATCATAGAATTGTTAAAGTTAGACCTCCAAGATCATCCAGTCTGACGATCAACACAACCCCATCATGCCCACTAAATCAAGTTTCCCGGTGTCACATCTATGCATTTATTGAATATTTCCAGGGACAATGACTCCACCACCTCCCTGGGCACTCTGTTATAAGCCCCACAAAAGCAGCAAGTCAAAGTCTTTCTTGTTATTGAGCCACCTGTACAGGATCAAATACAGGTTGTAGCATTTGGAAGAAGTTTGGTAGAGCTGGTTATAACCAGAAAACATTTATTTAGCAAAGCAACAATCAAAATGCTGTGTGCCTGAATTAATCGCTTTGAGGCCAGGACATCACCCATAGGTTGGAATGGCAGTCACATAACACATTGAGAATATTAGCAATGGGGAACAGAGTCAGTCCTCAGGCACAGAGCCCGTGAAATACATGGGCTTCTCAGTCCTCTCAGGTTCCTGTGTTTTAAAGTTGCCATATATGCAAGAGGCAGGAAAACAAATCACCATACAAGCAGCAAAGGGCGAAAGCGTGCAGTTGTTGCTAGTACTGAGACACAGCAGGACCGGCCATTAGCGGAGATATTTGGGGTGAAAGAAATAGGTACGCACAGATACTCTGAGCAGGGCAATTAGATAAGGCTCCTACAGATACGAGAGTTGGGAACCACTAGGAAAACACTCTGCTCAGATGAAGTGTCATCACCACAAACAGCTCCATAGCTGGCTGATTTTGGAGAGGCTGAATCTCGTTGAGCTGCTGCTCTTATGAACTGCCTCTCCATTACACGGCACACAGAGATGAGGGCTGTGAAATATGCACACCTCTGGCAAAAGGGAACGGGGCCAGTTGTACCAGGAGAGGGGGATAAACTGAAGTAATCTATACCAAATGGGAAGGGAATGATACTGGATTTGCACATAAATCTCTGTTCTCTAATACTTTTCACTTGTGCTTATTTATTGTTATTGGAACCATGAGACACAATATGTATGGCAGAGGCAAAGTAAGGGGTACAGTACAAAAGGGTAATGGAAGAAATCACCCAGAACAATTTTCCCACATATCTGAGGAGCACTGGTTTGATTGGCATTTTTGGTAACTTGGAGAAACATAACTATTGATGTCCCAAATATTATTTGATTTGCAAACTCCACAGACATTTGTTTGTGTTTTAAGAGATCAGTGTATTTCAATGCTATCAGTATGAAAAGAAGAGCAAACAGAAAGAGCAAATGGTAAAAAAACATACCACCTGGAATACAACAAACTAGATTTTAAAGGATGTAGAGAGAGCCTCAATGAGTATATATATATATACACACACACATAAAGGTAATGAAAAATTTATGGTCCTGGAAGCTACAGACACGCTCGCTAAAGATACCATACCTCCCCATTTCTTCATCCTGTCATATGCCAGCACTGCCTGGAAAAGTACGCAGTTTGAGTTAGAAGACAACAGGTTTTCTACGCTCCTGTGATCCTCTACTAGGTTTCAGCTAGGCAGTGGTGTGTGGTGGCTGCATGTGATCCAAAGCAGAGCAGCAACCTGATCCCCAGCTCCTGCTGCAGCTGCCACAGTAACTCCAACACCTACTGTGGCTGTAGACACACAGACAACTTGGAACTGGACAGACCAGTTTGAGAATTTTGAACAGGACGACTCCTGGCTACCTCAGCCCTGCTCTTGGTCACTTGCTGAATCATCTTGTTAGGACACAATTCAGAACTCACAGGAACCAGTAGTATTCTGTGTAGTTCTGTCCAAGTCACTCAGGCACCTGTGGGCTGTACATGCCTTGGCATGTTTGACATTTACTGTCCAATTGCTTTGGAACATTCAACACATGAAGGTGAGTTACCATGTTTGCAGTGGCAGCAAAAAGTTTGCTGAAGAAGTTTCCCCAAATGGTAGCAATATGGGAGAGTTCTCCATACGAAATAGAAAGGAAATCCTATAATTTCTTTTTTCAAAATAACCCCACTGAAACAAAACAAAAATGTTATTGGGATTTGGACTACATCCCCAAACTCAGACAGACTGAAAAATCATACAACCATATCTCATATTTATTCATCTTTAGGAGATGCCAATATATTGACAGAGATATGAATAAACATAAAACTCACCATCCGGTATCAGAATTACAATTCCCAGTATTGCTGATGGATTAATTGTGTTTTTCCAAGTTACTCAGATAATTAGACGCACTAAGTTCAGAGCTATTTCTGCAGTGATAATGGGCAATGGTCTTGTTTTCTTGTGGTCTACTTGACAAACTGTTGGATTTTTTTTTTCTAAAGCCTTGTTTACATTCCTGTACATCTCTGCTGTATTGATATTCTGTCCTCTGGATTACAGTGCCAGGCCAGCAACACCACTCAAACAGCTCAAGACTGTTCAAACCTCACTCCTCAGATCTTCTACAGCAAAGCACAGCACTGCAACTGCTCAGACCTCCCCTACATTCAAATATGCCAGACCATGCTAAATAACCGTTTTTATATTTTACGACCATGGTCACAAAGAAAAAACAAAATCCAGTTATTTTTTGGCTACAAAACTTGTAACATGCTTACATTTAGGCACATGCATGAATAATCCCAATCATACTTATCAGGCAAACTCTTACCCTTCTCCTGAGTGTGCTCCTTATGATTGTATCCAAGTCCCCCCTGGTCTCAACAGTCTAATTCACATGAGTTACTTCAGTCTTTTATATTTATGCTACTAAAAAAAAGACAAGTGAGGTGCCAGGCAGCTTCAGCTCCTAGAACGTAGGGGAAAGGGACCTGAGTGTCCTGGGGGACACCAGGATGACCATGAACCAACAATGTGCCCTTGTGGCTAAGAAGGCAAATAGCATCCTGGGGTGGATTAGAAGGGCTGTGGGTAGTGGGTCTAGAGAGGGGTTCTTCTCCCTCTCTCTGCCCTGGTCAGGCCGCATCCAGAATATTGTGTCCAGTTCTGGACAGGGAACTGCTGGGAAGAGTCCAGCACAGAACTACAAAGATGATGAAGGGAGTGGAGCATCTCTCTTATGAGTAAAGGCTGAGGGAGCTGGGTCTCTGTAGCCTGGAGGAGACTGAGGGGTGAAGTCATTAACATTTATAAATCTGGAAAGAATGAGTGTCAGGAGGATGAAGCCAGGCTCTGCTCAGTTGTGTCCAATGATAGGACAAGGGGCAACAGCTGTCAGCTGGAACAGCAGAGATACCACATAAAGATGAGAAGAAACTTCTTCAAGTTGAGGGTGACGAAGCACTAGAAGGGGCTGCCCAGGGAGGTTGTGGAGTTTCCTGCTCTGGAGACATGCAAAGCAACCCTGAATGCATTCCTGTGTGACCTGATCTAGGGAGTCTGCTCTGGCAGGGGGGTTGGACTCGATGATCTCTTGGGTCCCTTCCAACCCCTAACATCCTATGATCCTATGATCCTATGATCTTTCTGTGATTCTATCACCTTGTGGGTAACAATTAGGTGTACACACACATCTCATGTTTAAGAGACACGTGTATGTGTTTCTACTCATCTATGTTGCCTGGCTGCAACAAACCAAGCCAAAGCTGCACAGCATTACTGAAAGACTACAAACACCTAACACTAGTAATCTTGAAAGAAAAAAACCTGACTCATAGCCAGGATACATCCTAAAACACAGCCCTGTTAACGTGTTACACATGAATGGAATCAAAATACTAAAGGTAACAGTGAGAATTGCAGCATTATATAATTAAACACTGCCTCTTTCCTTCTGGGGACCATTACTCACAATGTGCAAATGTATTATGCAAAATAACATTAAAAAGGAGTATGCATTTTACCCTTGGGTTCATTTAATAGTCAAGACGAGTTATAGGAAAAGAAGCTAATTTAGGATGAAAATCAAGAACTTTAAGATTTTTCATAGCGTCCTTCAAAGATCAGTCCGAACACAGACTTGAAAAGAACACTGTGCATTTAAATCTGCACTTGTCCATCATATCACACATGCCAAGAGTCCTGCAAGGTGTGTTTTATTGTCACATTAAAAAAAGAATAAAACAAGAGGACTCAACTACATTCTGCATCAAATGCATCATTGCAACATATGTAAGACCTCTGGGTACCAACTGGAGTATCTGAGTCCTGTGAGTATTACATTTCCAAAGTTACAATTATATGGTTTGGAAAGGATTACACGGTACCAAATCACTCATGTAAGCAATTTTTTAGATGAATTTCCATTGTGTATTCCTTTATAATCCCGAGATATGAAACTGCATCTACAGCTCATCTTTATACAGTTGTTTGGGCTTTTTTTTTATTAATCCCTGATGCAAATTAGAAATGAAGATTTCTTTATTTGTTTATTTGCAACATTCCTCCCAATCAGCTTTGCTGGTTTATTCTTGTATGTTACAGTTTAGCTTGAGATTCATTTTCTCTGGGGGTTCATGTTCCCTGTCTGTAACAGCTTTGCTTCTTTAAGCAACACCCTGACTGGGTACAAGACCGGCGTTGCAGGAGCACATTTCTGCCTTCTTCACTGAAAAATGTTGTTCTGTAGGTGACAATTAAACATCATGTAGTATGAAACAACATTCATCTGAGGGACAAACCTCAGCTCTGTCCTTGCATTACCCTCAAGTCTCCAAGAAAAAATTGAACTGATGCATATAAGGACTGACATGCTGAGCATGAGATTGCACAGTGGCTTGGGTCAATCTCTGCACAGATTCCATTGGACACCCTGTCTTGACTTTGTGTGTCCTTCCCTTGGGCTACTACTGTGCTTTTACTATAAAACGAGTGAGCTCGTTCATCTTTCCCATCACCCAGCCTCCTGCCCCAGTAATTATTTTATTAGACCCATACCCTAAATTCTCTCCACGTCTTCACCACACGCTATATGTGTCTTTATACAGAGAAGGTAAAAGCTTAAAAGGAAGAAAAAATGAAGGCAGAACTCTTTCAGGCCTGGCCACGCCATGAATACTTTGGCTTTAACTAGGCTGGTGTGCACTGGTGTCCTGAGACAACACCTGAGATGGTCTTCAACTTCGGCCAAGGAAGCATGCCTCAGGGCTCTCACTGCATGTGACAGTTCTGGAAGTCCAGAACCAGGGACAGGTTCAGAGACACTGTGTTAGTTCTCAGCACAGAAGAAGACGAGTCAAGTACCTAATGGTACCAAAGCTAGGGCACTACAATACTGATGTATTTATGTGTCCCAAATCCTGGAGCAGTAAAACCACTGCTGTACCCAGCACTCCTTTCCAGCAGCATTTCCCATTTTGTTTCATCTGGTTGTATGTGAAACCAGTTCCTCCACTGCTAGGCAACAAAACCTGTATTTACACTTACTCTTCCATTTGTAAGAACTTCAACTGCAAAGAGCAACTAAAAATAGTAAACATTTCCAGTGTGTTTTCTCTCTCCTCCTTAGAAGAATTAAACCACTGCTGACACAGGAGGAAACGAATTGCTCTTGACTGCAGCTAGCACTTCATAAACCCTTTGAACTCTTCTGGTGATTGTGACCCTCAGCTTGAGATACAATATCCAGCATGAATGAGCGTCTACTACCCCCATAAACAAGCCACAGAAAGATCTTTTTTATTAGAATAGAATCCTTCTTCACCCTTGGCATATGGGTTTCCACCTCAGATGACCTCTTACAACTCAAAGCTCCAGTAAAAAAAAGAAAAAAAATCACATCACAAAACAGTCTCAACAGAGGGCAAGTACACGCATTGCTCCAGAGTCACTAATGACGGAAAATCAAGTAATCTTTAAGCTCTAGGTCACAGTATCTCTACCTAAAATGTGTTAAAAGAAACAAAATAATTAAAAACATTTCCCACTAACTACATGCTGGGATGCTTTCCTTTAAAGCATTATGAATCTTCCACCTCCCAAGAAAAATAAACTCCAGAAAATGAGAGCAAAAACATATCTCTTAGTTTAAAGAAGATAATTTCAGAAGTGATTCATTGGATGTAGTGGAGAACAAAAAAAAATTGGGATAAAAGATGAAAATGGGTATTTAATTTGCTTTGTATTGATTCGGCTTTAATGTCTGTGTAAAGATGGTATTTCTAGGTGTGGGTCATGGCAAGTAAGTGGAATGAATGGAGCTTCCAAATCACATAATTACTTAAAGTCTACTGCTCTTTGTTAGAGAGACTGTTGCACATATATTTCTATGAGATGTTCATCTGATCTGCATATCTGAGTCCAGGAAAAGAGGATAATCACAGAATCACAGAATTAGTGAGGCTAGAAAAGACCTCTCAGCTCATCCAGCCCAGCCTATGGCTTAGCATCGCCACATTGACCAGAGCAGAGCACGAAGTGCCACAGCCGGTCTGTCTTTAAACACCTCCAGGGATGGGGACTCCACCACTGCCTGGGCAGTCCATACCAGTTGAACAAACTTGATTGACCATAGAGTCTTCACTGTTCCTGAAGTCAAGCAGCAAGCTGCACAACTTGCACTGCTTTTCTATCTGAGTTTTCACAATGGCCATTAGAAACGCAAGAGGTTTCCTCCCCTTCCAAAAACAAGAGAGAATTAAATCAAAATTCAGATGCATACCTCTCAACACCAAAATGAAGCAGTGACCTGAACATCAATGCTGGGCTGAACTCCATAGGAACAGGGATGCTAATAGACTACACAATTACTCCACTGAGCCAACTTGCCATTTCCATAAATTGATTACTAAAGGCGTAATAAATGTTTTCACAAGCTTGTCACATTATTTTTAAATGAACTGTGTTTCTTCTTTCCTCCTTTGTTTCCTACTCCAATTATCAATGATTTTATTCACAAAACACATCAAAAAGACAAGAGACACCTACTTGCCCATCACACGCTGTAAAAGCCCATGGTCAGCAAATAAACTGCAGATTGCTCTTTTAAAGCAGACAAACCCTAGGTATCTGGGAAAGCAGTGTGGTAACAGTCACACTACAGAATACAGCGACACATCGTACCCTATACCACTCCAGTCTACCCAGGTCGCTGTGGATGACAATATTAAACATTGTACACAATCATATACTGAATTACTTGATCATATAGCATAAACATTACTGAGTAACTCCCAAGAGGCCATGTTTCTGGTCATAATGTGGTAAAGCAGGGCAATCCTCCTAAATTAACAGGAATTTGGCTGTCCAGCAGTACTTAATACTTTGTAAAACCTTCCCACAATGTAGATTGCTAAGTCCGTCTGTCTACACTGTGTACATTCAGCTTCCTTATGAACTCTGGATGAGTACTTGATGGAAGGAGACATCCCACAAACCTCTGCGAGCTGCTCTTCCACATCATAAAGCTCTGAGCTTTACATAATTCCCATTTGCAATAACTACAAGAGGCTAAATCCTTTCAGTTGATGAAATACAGTAAGTCATTTGCAGACACCTCTCTTCTGTTCCAAACTCCTTCCTGAGCACACAGCCAAGTCCTCAGCTGTGCTGGGCACTGGGTCAGAAATTGGGGATGATAGAGGAAACTCCAGATTCTGCATTGTGCTTGCACCCAAGGAGGACTGCAAGCCACTGCAGCCCACACTGCTGCATCGGGTCTGCGACTCCCAACAGCTGCAAGGGACTGCCATCGGGTATTATTGAATGGTGCCTTACCATAATCATTTCTTCCAATAGTAGAATGTTTTCTGGCCTAAGGCTTGCAGAGAAGGTTTATAAAGCCAAAAAATCCCTTTGATGGCTCAACATCCAAAGGACCTTTTTTTGGTGTCAGTGAGGCAGCACACTGCTCCCAAACAGCAATGACAGGCAAACATAGCACAAAGATAACTCCATTTTAGCCAAGGTGTCACAACGTAGGTTCTTTAAGCCTTGTTAGCCGCTCAAATATTTAAAAAGCCAAGAGAATTAATTTATATTTTTGAAACTTTAAAGTCCCTCTGATAGATCTTAATTTGTGAGAAGAGCTGCCTTCTTCCTGCTAAGCAAAATAATGGCTGCAGAAAGAGATTTAAATATCAACATCTCTATTTGCTACAAGTTTGATCATGAAGACTACTTCAGCACACCGCCTTTGAAATTAATATGGAGTTGTACCTGAGACAGGACAAAGATTTAGCATTGACTTCTAGTTTCTTAATTGCCTTGAAAGCATGCTGGCAGCTTTTTCCTCCTTTTCATGAAAACCCTCAAATGCAGGATAGCTGCTACTACAGCTTTGTAGCAGCATTTAGAACAACCACCATCTGCTAAGATGTGGAGAGAAGAGACAGCTTCTCTTCTGAAGGCGCTATCATAGCCCATGAAAAACAGCCCAGACAGAAAAGAACCCTTCTTTCAAGCTTCTGTTCCGTTGTGAAGCACAATGAAAATATGATTCCATCTTTATTAACTTTATCATTTCCTTTAGAGAAGGATAATGCCAAGGCCTGCTTTAGCAGATAAAACACTAATCCTTTTACCTCCAGGACAGCTGTTTTGTCTAATACAAGTTCCTAAACAAGCAGAAATGGTTGTTCTGCTTTGTGATATCGACTCATATCAGAAGAGTGATTGCCACACATGATTCACAACAATCAGCAGCCTCTGGCAGAGATGCAGCTGTTAAGCTGTGAACCATCTCCTGTCCTAGGAAGGGTATAATCATGAGCCAAGAAGGTCAAGAGCAACGCAGGGCAAGGACAGCACATTTTTGACAACGTGCACAGGATTGCTCGGTACCAAAAAAAAGTCAGAACTCCCCATTTTCACCAGTACTCTGACCTTCACTGTCCCATTCACTCCAGGACTGGAAGTAAGCGAAAAAAAGGAAATTAAAATGCTCAAACAATTATAGTCCCAGATGACCTTTAGGAATTTAGACTTGAACTGCTACATGAGGTTGAACGCATAAGGGTCTGACATCTGTGAAGTTAAACATTCTACATATCTCAGGCCTGTGCTATGCCTGTGCAAAGCTCTCTGTGAGATCTGAACCACAAGGAATCTCTGTAAATTTGGAGCTGCCTGTCAGCCACAGGAAATGCAGCATTTTGATCAGAGCTTAGCTTTTTGAAGACTCTTACCCTGAGACGTTCTTTATTCCATGAGCTATATGCCTTGTTTGTCAATGAGTCAGTTCCTGTTAATAAGTCATGCAAAATGATGCAGATTGAAGTTATGCAAAGAAAATTATCTTTCTTGAAACTACTGTGTTAGCTGATTTGCCTACTTAACATGTTGTGACAGCTTCAAGATCTTGAAACTGTCTAGAGATATACACAAACCATTAAAAACTCCAAGAAAAGCTGCATTTGAAATAATAGCAAGTGTCAAAATATCTTGGAAAACATAGGGCAATAAAATATTAATAACAAAACAGCTGTTTAACGGCAGCCTACCAACACTTACAACATGTTGAAGTTATTTATACAAGAAGAGAGGGTATGTGACACTTGGAAACGATGTCCTACAGTTCTCCAGGATGCTTTAAGAACATATTAGAAAAGAAAGGTAGAAAAAACCCCCACATCCAACCCCCTTATTTAACTACATTTAAATTTAAACAGCACAGTATCAAAAAAATGACAACTTTCTTAGCTAAGAAGCTTTCTTTGTACACTAACACTTGACAGCTTTCAAAAAATTAGAACAAATAACGTCTTATTCAGATGTTAGCAGTTTAGTTATCTGTCAGTGATTTTTGTTTGTTGGTTGGTTTGTTTTTAAATAAGACAAAGCAGCCAGAGACCCCCATTATCCATACAGGTTGATATGTGTGACATCCAGCAGTAAGAGAGAAAAAATAAATCAGATTTTACAGTGCATTTCTATATTACTCTGCGGGATTACTGACCATCACAATATATGGATTTTTTTTATGGCTTCCAATTTTGAAAACAGTGAAAATAAGTAAAATCCTTTGAAGAAACTAGACAGCAACAGATTCAAGCCTTCCACTCGGAACCTGTAGCTGCCTTTATGAAAAGGATCACCTGATCCTGGTTTTTAGAGTTTGATTTTCTGGACTTTTAAAGAAAGAAAAAGAAAAAGAGGAGTAGTAAAGGTTTGTCTTAAGTGCTATTTTCTTAATGAGAATTTGATGAATGATGACATCTGGCAAAAGAAAAAAAGCATATGGTCTAACTAGCTGTTTCTACAGAGGTTAAAATCAGCTTTGCAAAATCAGCTTTGCAATTTTCTCTGGTTGCCATTCTGATTGACAGATCATCAAATAAATCACTCACTCTCTCTTCCCCTCTGTGCTGGCCCTCTGTAAGACACCAGGGGGTAAATTTGCACTGTAGTGTATGAGGAATTAGACACGCAAGATCCATTAACATAAATGGGATTTTTGCACCTAATTCCCCACACACCATGCTGAAGACTGTAGCCGTAGGATATAATATTCATGTTTTCTTCTTTATTCTATTTATAATTTTTAATTATTAATTTTTAGCATAATTGCATTCTTCTAAAGAAAATTAAATGCCTAATACGTTACCTAAAATATTGTTTAAGACCCCCTGGGCTTGATGTGTGAGATGACAGGGAGTGTATGTGTGCATGGGATCCAAAACCTCACAGAAACCAGGGTGAAACAGGAGTGCTCATCACACATTCAAATTGGGTCTGCCTCCTCCACAGCTATTACCCAAACCTCACCTGTTCCAGCCCAACTCATCTTAACCTCATCTCGCTCAAAAAGTAATCAAAAAGGATATAGGATTTAAAAATTAGAAGTCAAGGGTGTTTAACTCAGTCACTGACACATGGGCTTGGTTTTCAATTATTATTCTATCAACTTCCCATCAATGAAATGGGATAGAAGGATGTTGGTTTTGAGGGTTTTTCTTTTGTGACCCCTCAAACTGTTAGAGAAAAGCAGTTTTTGAGTGATACAGAAATGCAGTCTTATTCCATTCCTTCACTTTTATTGAAAAATGCCTGAAACTGATTTATCTAATTTCAATCTGGAGTAATTTTGCCTTGCATTTTGATAAATAATCAATTTGGGGTGATCTATTGTCTTTTTTCATGAGCTTATTTGCTATACTGAAAAAAATGCTATTAAACACTATTGACATGGAAAAGTTCACACTCAGGACATCATTTGCTACTCAAACCCACCTGCAGTTACAAAATACAGCTGCCAACGCCCTTCTTTGCTTCTCTACCTGAAAGCGCAAAGGCACCACCAGAAGGAGCTGCTGAGACTGGACTGTTTGTCTATGTTAAATCTGTCTGGTATGACAAATCCTTCCAAAGATTTAAGAAGTGGTCCTCCATGCTGAAGGGCTCCAAAAGAAAAGACAACAGACAAAGTTACAGGGAAAAAACCCAATAGTAAAACTAACCAGAAGAAAAACTACAAGAGGATAGGGCATGCTCAAAGGAAAATAAATGAGCTGAATGGCAATGCAGAGCTGAGAAGGCTGAGTTCACTATCACACAGCTTAAGATCTGCAGCACTGAGATAACATTAACAAATTGCAGGGTCAGACAAAGAATTTGTTGTTTTTATTAGGGATTGAAAAGAAGCCAAATCGCTGAATGCTGTATCAGTAAAGGAGCTGACAATGAAGATGAGGCAAGTTGAGTCTGGTATCAGCCATTTTGTTGAGGGAGATACTGTGAGATATTGACATAATGGATAAAAAGAAATAGTCCAGAATAGCTGCTAGCTCACAGATCGGAGCAGAAATAGTCTTTCTGAATGTGGTGAGGAAGAATAGATGCCTCATTCATTTTGGCTAAAATTAATAGTGTAGAAAAATGTCACTGGAACATGGGAGAGCCCAAAAATCACTAGAAAGGTTTAAATGGGACTGATAATTATGGAACTTACTCAATACATCTAAATATGAACGACTCAATATAAAACTACGGAATACTATTAGGTCCTTTCTTTCCATTGGTTCCTACCCACATTTCCTTCTCTACTGTCTGAGTTGATATTATAAAGATGCCTGTAAATTCCAAACCTGAACAAAGTTCATTTACAAAGTGTACTAACACAAAGCTAATTGTTTGTCTCAGTCCCTTTGTGCTGAAGCCTGATGAGCAGGCCTTTCCTTTACAGGAGCTTGTGTTGGACATGCAATTTACTAGCAGTAGCTGTATCTGAAATAACTTCTATAAAAGGTTCTACTTACTGGCTAATCTAACAGCTTTATACATCAGTTCAGCAAACACTGAAGGGAAACTTGTGTCCTCTTGCTTCTTATATGACAAGCTTTTATACAAGGATATATTCTCACATCATGGAAAGGGGCTTTTCACACGTCTTCTTTCTTAAGCTTTTGTTTCTTCTTACTTACCAGAAGCCCTGATTGAGAAAATGCTGCAGTATCTTCAAGCAAAAACTCACGGAAAGCCTGTTTGCTTCTGATGCCATTTTTTAAACTTACATAGATCTTTTTCTCTGCTACAGCCAAACACAAAGGGAGAAATACTCTCTGGTTCTATTAACTCTCTTTCAAAAGTTAAAGTCTACCTCATGTTGACATAACCTTGTGTATGGTCCCTTTATATCTAACATAACTACTTATCCAAGCAATGCTAATGCTGTCTTCACTCCTCCTGCAGCACATGTACTTCTTTCAGTCAGTCCTGAAATTACTCTGTAGGAACTTATCTGGATGGATGCTAAAATAGATGTGGTCATAGTATCATAGATTGGCCTGGGTTGGAAGGCACCTCCAAAGATCATCCAGTCCAACTCTCCCATAGTGAGCAGGGACATCCTCAACTAGATCAGGTTTCCCAGAGCCTTGTCCACTCTCCTCTCGGGAGGGGATGCAGCCTCAAGTCCCTCCCTGGGCAACTTTGTTCTTTATCATTTCTCTCAGGTTCATTTGTCTGCTTTTTACATGTTGAACACAATTGAACTGACAGCTACAATTCTAATGTTTCCACAATGTTTCTGTTGTATTCATTTACCCAATAGCTCACAGGTTACTCCACATGAAGGTCAACCCATCCCCTGTGAATTGAGTTGACTGTGTCTGGATTACAGGGAATATATGACCAACACTACACAACTCAAACACCATGTGAGCAACATGGCATATGACAAACTCAAGAGTCACACAGATCCATTGAAGACACTGCAAAATGCCCAGCAAGTTACCTGAGATGATACTTTCCTGAGACTCCTGATGAAAGATAAGAGAATTTTTTTGTCTCTCATAGGTAACTGTTGCTTAATCACAGTATCATAGTAATGATAAGGCTGGAAAAGACCTTAAAGATCATCCAGTCCAACTTAAAACCAGCCAAGTAAACCTAAACACCTGACATCTAGATCATGCCACTCAGCACTTCATCCAGCCTAACCTTAAACACCTCCAGAGACGGTTACTCAACCACATCCGTGGGCAGCCCATTCCAAAACTGGATCACTCTTTCAGTATAAAACCTTTTCCTAATATCAAGTCTAAACCTCCTGCGATGGAGCTTAAGACTGTGACCCCTTGTCCTGTCTCCAGTGTCCAGGGAGAAAAGACCAATCCCC